>JAHBMJ010002092.1:0-22799 GCA_018398765.1 Chromera velia | reverse complement strand
ACAGACTTGTGGCACGGGGGGGGGAGTGTGGTGGAGACATGAACAGATGAAAGATGCATTCTGCTCTCTTTTGCAGGGGCTCCGTCATTGCTATGTAACAAGGGAGCCAACCTTCGGACAGCTAGGCTTGTCTACTCCCACCCGTCTCGTCAATGAGAGACAGAAACGTCCCGATTTCCTTGCAGGTCTCCCATCAGGAGACACCGTACTAGGAGACGTCGCAGTGACCCATCCATTCTCAATTGATGCCAACCGCCTGCGAAGATTCGCAAAAACAGCAGGGTCGGCAGCAAAGGCGATGGAGAAGGTCAAAAACGACAGGTACGGTGAGATCTGTCATGAAATCGGATTTCGGTTTGTTCCTCTTGTGTTTGAGACATATGGGAGACCAGGAGAGGGGACAATTCGTTTTTTGAAAGAGATAGCGAAGTTGGGGGCCGGAAGAGTGAGAGGAGGAGAGGGAGATGAGGCAGTGCAGACAAGGCTGATGGACCGGTATTATAAAGTTCTTTCCTGCACGCTACAGCGTTTCGTTGCCGCAAATCTTCTCTGTTCAATTCACAGCAGGAGGGGAACCAGAGGGCCCTTCCAGCCTGAGTGCCTTCTCGGTAGGGAGGTCGCAGCGTTCTCCGGGTCTTTCGACTCGGAGGGCGCAAACTAAGCGATCCTTTTGTAATTGATTCTTTGTATACAAACAAGAAGGGAAAAAAAAGGGGGGGCAAACGCATGAAAGGAAAGGAAGAAAAGAAGGTTGAGAAAATGAGGGGCAGATTAATGGGGGGGGTCTCTTTGAAGTTGTTCTCTGCCGTCAAAGGGTAGCCTTTGCCAAGGAGACAAACTTTTAGAAAGTTTTTGCCCTGCCTCTCCCCTCTTTTTGTTGTTCTCCAAGTTCTACTCTACCGCCGCTTGAGAAATAAGCCGCAGTAAAAGTGATTAATGAGTAGTGTTCCTAGATTCAGAACAGATGGGACGAACCGGAACCTTTTGACAGACTAGGCTAGATCCGCCCCTCATACATGGGGACACGGCATGCATAACAAAAACCTCAATCATACCCCAGCCCATACATGCACGCTGTCTTTCACCAAAAAAAGGCCCCGGAAAGATCCTGCCCCAAATGGTCCAGAAAAGCGTGCATGAACCCGCGTCGTCATGCATGCGTGCGTCAGTGGCCCCGGAAAGCGATAGGCTGTGTTTCAACACAAGTCTCTTTGGTGCCATCTTCTCCCCACTTTTCAATTATCAAGGTGTGCAAGCGGTCGAGGAAAATAATTGCATGTCCGCTTATAATATTAGATTCATTGTTGTACCCAGCTGAGAAGCCTGGGATGGAAGCCGTATCATTCATCTATCGATAGCTGGCCAGCCCTGCAGTCTGTACAACGGTTGATCACTCCCCATGCACTTCAAATTAAAGAGCCGGAGCGGATTTTTTTCATGGCCTGCATGCATATGTGCGTGAGTGCGTGAGTCCCCAGCCGGCTCCATGCAGCCGCGCGAAAAAGTTTTCGCGGTGCATGGAGCACCAGCTCTGAACTTCAAGTGACACTTCGCTTCTTCATTCTCTGTTGTCTCGCCCGATGGTCGATGCTTCAGTGCTTACTGAGTCGTTGAACTTTGCGCCGAGTAATCGACTTCATTTAGGACCTCTTCGTTTTGAGAACGCAGCCTTTTTTTGTATGAGGAGACTTTAAAAAAAAAATGGGATACACTCTCTGGTCCCAGGAGACGGCTTTTTCATTCTTCAGTTATTTGCCCACCGCTCTGGCTTCTCTCCCCCAATTTTCTGCTAATCCTCTGTAGTCATGGTGGAAAAGCGTGGGGGGAAAAAGAAATCTGGTGGGTGGTCTGATAATTGGAGCTGCGACAGCTTTTTCTGGACTTCTCCAATCTCGTCTCCACTTTTTTATCTTGTCCGTTTTTTCTCCTCAACCATACCGCTCCTCCTCTTTATGCTTTGCAGGGGGAGCTGACAAAGGTACTCATGATCAGTGTGACGAAGGTGAATGAAAAAAAGAAAAGGCTCTCGTTGGCTTTTTTGCTTCACGGTTCGTTCGTGTTGGTCCAGTGGTCCAGTCTCGGGTCGAGTCTCATTTTGTTGTTTCACACTTTCAGCCCACTCATATTTTTTTTTCGCTTTCTTCCTGCACGTATCCTCAGGTCCCGCACTGAAGAGGCTCAAGGAGAATGCGGCAACAGTGGCTGCCAATGACAGTGAGGAAGAGCCTAGGGAAGGACAGAAGAGGGGGAGAAGAGACGCAGCGAAGGACAAGGGAAAGGAAAAGCAGAAGGACGCAGGAGTGAGAAGGAGCCCTCGGGTGAACGGGGGGGGGAGCAAGGAGAAAGAGAAGGAAAGAGAGAAGGAAAAAGAAAAGGAGAATGCAAAGAAAAAAGAGGAACTGAAAAAAAAGAACCACCTGAAGCGATGGGGGTTTGGAGACTCAGGTTCCGAATTTTCTGTCTCTGACGAGGACGCCCCCGCCACGAGGGGGGACATGAAGAAAGTATTTTATATGAACAAGAAAGTTATCAAAAAACTTAAGGAGATCAGAGAACAAAAGAACGCCCTGCCCCAAAGGGGGGAGAAAGGGGAAAAGGGGGTCTCTCAGGAAAATGATACCCCAGAAGACGAGGAATCTATCGAGCTATGGATCTAGAAGTACCTCGATGGCTTCCCATCCCATGAGGTGAAGAAGTTTCTGGTTCTTTGGCATTGGTAGGTGGATGGCTTTTTTTTTTCTTTTTGTAGACTATCTCTCCACGTCTCTTTGTCACAGTCTCTCCTCTTTCTCGTCTCTCAATTCGTTCTATTCCCCCCTTCCTCCCCATTTCCCATCTCTTCATACACTCTCTTTTCATCTCTTCAAACCCCTTTCTCTTCGCTTCTTTGCAGTGTGACGCTAGGAGAGCTGACACGAGATCCCGCCGGAGCTCACCTCTTCTTCATGGATGTTTTCTTCCCGGAGGCAGCGACGGTGCAGCCGCGTAGGGGACACTCAGAGTGGCCAGAGCCCTTTTGTATCGATCCGACTAACGCGGTTGTTTTCCACCTCTATCGGCTGCATGCAATTGCAGAGGGGAAAGTCGTGATGGGGTATAAGGTAGCAAACATTGATGCCACCCGCATGGGTGCAATGAAAAGGGTGGTGTTTGATTTCCTCCGGGTGCCCTCTAAGCACCAGGGTCGGGCAAAGGACTTGGGGAGGCAGATCGTTTGGGAAGGGGGGAAGAAAGGAAGTGAGGGGAAGGTGAAGTTCCTAGGAAGTTCCAGGATCTGAAAACCCACCCGTCCCTGGAGAACGCCTCGACTGTGCTTCTTCAGCCTGTTGATGAGGTTAGGGCTTCAAGATTTTCATATGACTCTCATGCTTTTTCATCTACCCTTTTCAGGTTTTTCTGATTTTTCCCCGCCTGATTTACTGCTTTCTTTCTGAAAGTATGTTCTTTGATTTGCCTCTATCTTTGCAAGCGTCTCTCAAGTGTTTTCTGTGTTCGATTCATTTGACTATCAATTTGAAAACTAACGTTTTTCCTCCTTGTTCTTTTTGCAGGCAAAGCTGAACAAGTTCATTCCGACAGATCCGAGTTGGGTGTCTGATCGAGACGAGATGGTAGACGTCGCAAAGAAATTTGTTTTTGTGAAGAAGCCCGACCCTTTCGAGCTGACGAGATTGACTGCGTTGTCTGCTCTCCCCCCTGTTCTCAGAAACTCTTCTTTCGCCAACGCCTTCAAGGGAAAAGTGAAGGCAGAGGAGATCTTTGAGCGCATGCAGGAGATGATCAACCCGATTCTGGCTGAGGGGGAAAAGAGGGAACCCATTTTGCGCAAGGGTGCCAAGCTGGAAGCGTTCCAGCACGTCACGATCAGTGAGGTTGCCCACACCCTGGCTAGCATGGAGTTGATCTTGAAGAGAGAGCGCTTCACGGCTACTGTGCTGAAAGGCCGTGCTGCTGACTACACTTCTCTTGTCGAGTTCGTTTTTGGGGGGCGAGCAGAATTAGACAAAGCAAAAGTATTCGAGATGGACGATGACGAGAGGGACGAATTGGTTTTTCGACTTCGAAGTGAAAAGAAAATTCATCCTTCTCTTGTCTCCCCTTTTGCTGAACCAATTTTCTACACCAGGTCTTGCCTTGCGAGGTTTGGGGTCTTTGTGGAAGCAAAGAAAGAGGGAGGCGCTGCAGCAGCAGTCAGTGGGGAGGAAGAGAAGCCTGAAGACCTCTTTGGTCTCGATTCGGATGAGGACTGAGTTGTATGAATGAACTGTCAGAATAGTTGAAATAGTTGGTATAGTCGACTATTATGACTTGTTATAGTTATTATTGTGGACTATTTTTGTCAGCATGAAAAATAGTTGAAATAGTTTACTATTTTAAACTATAATTATAGTAAATAGTGACTATTATGACTATAAATTGCATTGATCAACTGTATTTTCTGACTTCCATGCACCTTGTCAGACGTTTGCAGAGTGTCAGCTTTTAACATCCTCTGCAGGAAGCGAGAAGATTGAGCGGTTTCGATCCAAAGGGCCTGCATGCGAATTGTCAAAATCATAGGTAAAGTGCACATTAATCTCGGATGGCCCATGCATGCTAACTCACACAAATGCATGCCAATGCTACAAAAACAAATGCATGGCAGGCCGCGGATGAAAGCAAAACAGCGGTGCATGGTGCGCACCCGCCCTTCACCATGCGTCAACCAATATAAAATTGCAGCCGCCCTAAGTACAACTATAAAACTCAAATTCTCTCCTTCAAAGCCGATCGCGAAGGTGACCAAGACCGGCCGCTAAAAGCAAACCAAAAGTGATGCGGCGGATGTCACGCAAAAGAAAACCATACTCCTGCAATTCTTGCCACACACCACATAAAACTGCAACAAACAAAGAATCAGGACATAACGAAAAAAGAAACGTACGCAAAATATGAGAACGCAAAGTGTTAAAAAGACGATGTGTAGGAACAGCTGATCGCGCATGAGCATAGCGAGGAAAGGGAAGAGGAGCTTTCACTCTACCAGCTAGCAAAGAAACACGACAGCGATTGGGGTCCTTCGGCAACAAAAACAAGCGGGTACAGCAGTCGCATGGACGAAGCTCAAACTGTAGAAAAGTGTCCAAATTTTGCTCCTCAAGCACACATTCAACAGCATAAAAATCCTTCCTGCGAAGACTTGTACATGTATGATCTTTTTCTAAAGCAAAGGGAAGGTGAGCAACCAGGAGCCGATCATCTATCCATCTTCGCACCACACGCTTACTGCCTGACAAGGAGCTAATCCCCCGGGCTGTGGCCTAATCACGTTCGACCAAAGCCGCACTTCCATTCGCAAGGGCCGGTGACAGAGGAGAGCCTTGTACAAACCCCTGCCGCTGCCACATATGACGATTCCCAACAGCCACAAAGCAGGTCGCAAAGTCCAATTTCATAAAATCTAGAATTTCGTCAAAAGAAAGTGCCCATGCATTCTGGAACCGGCCGTGTGTTGAAAGAAAAGCTGTAGGCCGAGTGTGACCCTTGGGCGTCCACTTTCTCCCTCCTCTCCCCATGATTGTGGCAGAATGAATCCGAACACCCCCAACAGAAGAAAAAGGCAATATCAAAAAAGAATATTGACGAAATGCACGAAGCTCATCAAACACACAAGAAAGTAAATGAAGAACCAATGCTCGGGGAATTGAAGGATAAAAGTTCTTAATATCCTCGACATGAATGAAGATCTGACTAAAATGCGAAACAGATGGTAACATCCTTCCCCAAACAGCAGTAAAATGGGCGCATTCAATATCTCCCGACCCCCCATTAAATTTTTCGATGTCTCGCATAAAAGTAAACGGTGAAAACAAGGTCGCATACGGACTTAAAGTGGAAAGCAATCCATTCAACAACCGACACACAATCGAAAAGGGCTTTCTCCATGCGTGCCTCGCATACGATACCAGTGGGCGCCACTTCAGTTCAGAGAGCTGTCTAAGGTGCCCGTTTCTAAACGATTTTGCTTTCAGCCACACAATCCCTCGCTCAAATGCATGACGCCCACGAGACTTTCTTCCCATTTTCTCCCCTAACTCCCCAATCCCTTTTCCTTTTCCAAAGAGCTTTTCTACTGCTTCTTTTTCCATCAACTGAGTACACAATACATAGTCAAGATTCTTTACGAATAAATTCTCCACTGCATTTGCATAAACCTGAGGACACACAAAGAAAAGGTCCCCTCCTGACCGATCCAGCTGCCCAATGACTAATTTACTGCACAAGTCTCTCACCACTGCTCTAGGTGGCACAGAGCAGAACCTCCAGGCCTGAGCTATAAAGAACGAAGAATTGCTAAGGCAGTACGTTAGTTCTTTCTTCCATTCACGTTTCTTTTCTCCTCCTTCTTCCCCCCACTTCTGTCCCCACACCCTCGATCGAGCGAGCCTTTGGCTAAGTGTTGCTACTACACGGTTAGCGACCTCATTTATCGAAGGAATAAAACGAGATCGAGAGTTCCAATTCTCGGGAGTCGCAAACAGGCGCTGCAAACCAGAGGCTGTCGACCACTTATCCACCATATGTCCCTCCACCAGGTGCAACCTAAACCTACGTCCAATGTCTGCACATGTGCACGGAACTGGCAGCAGCTCTCTCTCTGACCAACGTAAGCGCGCAGTTGCCTCTTTCTCATTTAAAAAGAGATCCCTGAGAGTCGTTCCCTTTTCTGCTCACAAACGAAGAAACACCTTCTTTTTCCTTCTTACCTCTGCACCACCCCCCTCCGCTGCCCCATGCATGAACAAATCAAAAAATGAACGAATACACGAATGTAATACAACGCGCACAGACTGGAAAGCAAATAAGGGAACGCGAATTTCCTGATACCACACTTGCGCTCGGACCAAAGCCCAGTCGAATCCTTTTGCCTCACACAGCTGAGAGAGGTTGCTGACAAAAATAGATCGAAAGAACAAATCCGATGCCACCCGAAGAAAACGAGAGTATAATGCCACCACGTCCTCAAAAATCAACGATATCTTTTTGAGCTGAGACGTTGGTCGGGCCTTACGGGCCAACCAAGCGTAAAACCACGTGCGGAACCAGTGCACCCCTGCCCCATGCCTTGCTCTCAGGCGATCTGCTTCCTCCTTGAATTGATTTCTCTGAGCTGTCTGAATGCTGCCACCAGATAATGATGAAAAAAGACCGAAGGGAAAAAAAGAACGCACCCTTTCCCCTGCTCCCGTCTTCCCACGAATATTCAGGCTCGGTCTTATCGCATCAATCAGATGTAGCTCTACCGCATGTAATAAATGTTTATTCAAGTCCCCCCCCCCTGTCTGAATCCGACAAACAGGCAGCATGATGAATTCATGTAAAGTCTTTTGATTCATGACTTCGTATAAGTCCCCCCCCGCCCCCTTCCTGGCCTTGCTGGTCCTTTTCCAATCTCCCTTTGCAACTGTCACATGCCCATCCCATCTCAGTGATGGTACTGCCTAGGTTGAACCAAGATACAAACCACGCCGGAATGGAGAGAAAATAAGATATATGATGCCCCCCTCTGGTTCCATCAGCCCCTCTTATACTTCTTTCCTGTATTTTTTGTACTGCTCAATCGCCCGACGGACGTAAAAAGCCCTCCGAGATGGATCTCTCCTCACCCATTCTACAGACAGGTCAGCAAACATAATTTCTGCTGCTCTGCGGACTCTTTTGTTCACGCTTTTCCTACATATATCTCTATTGCTCGCCCTTCCATCCCATTCCGCTTTTATTGTGGAGATTCGATGATTATACCCCGTTATACTGACCTCGCTGATCTCTATATGCACCCTGCACTCACATTCTCTCCAATCGTCTCTACAAACTTCACACGTCACTTTCTTTTTCCCATCGTTCAAAATCGAAAGCGCATCTCGAATCGAACTCAATTCAGCCAGAGCCAAAGAAAGAGGTAACTCCGTCGTTCTCTACCAATCAGGCCCATAGCGATCCCCTTCTCTTTTTCTGTCTCTCTCACTATAGATATATAGCTATAGTTGAAATAGTCAACTATATCTATACAAACCGACTCATAGATGATATAAATTTAATTATAGCATTTTCCAATTTTTTCAGGCTTTTTTGATTACGAATTTTCGACTATAAACAGTGAATAACTTGAGAATAGCACCTAATGTGAGCGTAAATAGTGATTTAAACTATTTAAAAACACTACAAAGGCATAGATTCTATAATAAAGCGTTCTAAAAATGCATTAAAACCTAATTTAAAGGCATAAAATAACACGAAAAAATGAGGTTTCTATTAATTAAAAATGAACCTGTTTTTGAACCTGTTTTTGAACCTGATTCAGGTTCATTACTTCGAAGTGAACCTTGAACCTTTTCCTAGCACTACTTTTTATTTAATAGCCTTTACATACAAGCGTTCAATTATGAAGTTCAGCAAGTCGACATAAGAAGACCTAACCCTACTATACGCTTAAACCTCTACAACGCTTGCTTGTAAATAAATGAGACTCTAAATCACAACTATATCCAGAACTTAGGTATAATACCCTATTATGATATGGGCTCACAATATAGAGTGTTTTATATTATTTGCTGACATGCAATATGAAATTTTTTCGATTGTTATATGTTGATGCTTAGAGTATCTTAGAGTCAAACTTGAACACATACTATTTGTAGCCATGGGGCTAGACAGCCTATATGATAGTATCAATGATAATTAAGGATGTTATAAACTATTCTATCCTATCATAATATACCTAGACGTCCAAATTCGCTTTAAAACTAGCTTAAAAACTACTAAACAAGCTATAGGTTTTAAAATTTATCATTCATTTCAATGAAAGCAAATCGGTAGTTATCTTAATAAATAGATTTTTAAATTTAAATGGTGTATCGAATTTCTATTAATTTCTTCTCCGTTCCTACCTAGGTTCTTATGTCCTGAATTACCACCTAGTTGAGCAAAGTAGAGAACCGCGGCGCCTGTCGCTGACAAATTCGACTTGAAGTCAAAATGTTCCACAATTAATCGCGCTTCGGTGCAGCCACCTGAAGACCCGAACGACCCTGCAAGCATGGTCATGAGGAATTCCCTGTAGGGATACTACTTACCGTTTCTGCATGTCCATAAAGCAAATTTTGTGCTGGTTCCTTCCTCCTTGTCACTTAACATAGGAAACAGAAGAGAGGGGTCGAGAAAAAGAGTCAAGGTTTGATGAGGTCTTCATCTGCCTGTCCTTATAAAGGCAACACACACATACATACACACACATACACACACACACATATACATACATACACACACACTCGCACATACACACATATACATACACACACACACACACACATACACATACACACATACACACACACATACACAGTATCACACACACTTGTACATATATACACATACACACACACACACACACACACACATATACACATACACATACGTATAATATCGATCATGCACTCACAAATCGAAAGTAATCTGTGTGGTAAGTAGTCTCACAAATAGATGTGCATCGTGTATAAATCACACAGGCAAAATTTGAAGTAGGCAAAATCATACAGGGTAGTCTCCTTCTCGACAGATCCGTCTGAGGGCTTCAATTAAAATGCTATGAGTTCATTTGTCTGAGTGTACACACACACACACACATACACACACATACATACACACACATACACACACACATACAGAGAGACACAGACACAGGCACACACATACACACACACACACACATACACACACACACACATACACACACACATACACACATACAGACATACACACACACACACACACACATACATACATATATACATACATACATACACACACACACTGCTGACCAGGTTCCGTACAGGACCTGCTCCTTCACACTATTTATACGTAGTGGATGCTCTTGAACCTGCAGGCAGAGAGGAGCAGGGACGACAACATGCACAGGGATGAAAGAGGAAAGCCGTTTTAGCTGCAAAGCTGCCCCCCTGGTCAGCGGCTTCTTTACATGCCTGACCAAAAACAAAGGACTGCAAACGTCGCCATGATTTCAACCCGAAAACATTCAGGTGCAATTGCATCGAAAAATTATTTTAATCGCAGTTCTGACCTTCATTCTGCAAGGCATGCCCTCCTTCTCACTCTCTGTTTGCACATGCGACTGGTAAAAAAGAAGATTCTCTGAAAAGAACAAGAAGAGATTTGCAGCATATTAAAATTAGCTCGGCTGGACATAGCCGTATACTGGCATGCACATTTAAATTTGAAAATTCAAAAATTTGATCAGTGAGATTGCCAAATCATAATGGCAAATACGGTGGGACAGACGGGCATACAAATGAGACAACATTGGTGCGTCCGCGTCATCCCTATCAGTTTTTTTCCGTTTCTGCGCAAAATCAATTTCATAACGGGAAAAGCTGAAAAAAAAAACCCTTGCAGGACGCACATTTTTTTTCACACACTACATTATGGTGTTTCGGGACCTTTAAATTTTAAGTAGTTTCTGCAATTAGAAGAGCAAACCAACAGACGCTAAACTAGAAATGAAGACCAACAGACGGTCAGTGGTCGATCACTATATAATCATAGGGACACGCAGAGAAGAAAACAATGAAAGAAAGAGAATTCAATAATGATGTCCAATACTATTATGGTGGACAAGTCTGACAACCTACTGCTCATAAACGGAGGATGGATAGGCTGCCTGATTGATTCACCACTGGGCGAGAGCGGGGGCGCAGTACAGGGGAGTGTGGACCAGCCCCTGGTTAGAAACAAGGGAAAAGGGGGTGCCCAGCCCCCTCCCCGCCCCCAGATCCCCCACAACGACCTGACTCGGCTTGGTCACTAGTCCCCGGGAGGTTAGTATGACCTGTGAGGTTTTGAGGTCGAAGTGCTCCACATGCACCTGGTGGTAGAGCCACTTGACTCCGTGAACAATCCCTAAGATCAAAATAATAGTTTCCTTCCAGCTGAAGGGAGAATAGGATAAAGAATTTCCCGTTGCTCAAGCTGTACAGAGGAAAACACATAAGGAAAGAGGGCAAAAGGGGGGAAAAAACGGAAAATTAAGGCAAAGAATGCAGTTATTGAGTGTCAATCGAATATCAGCGGATAGGTGAACAAACAGCACGTCCCGATTCGTGCTTCAGACAAACCAGAGGTTTGCTAGCCACGGCAAAAAGGGAGACTAAGCCTTCAAACTGGACTGCTTGTCTCTTTTTTTTCTCTCTTTCTCTCTCTCTTTCTCTCTCTCTCTCTCTCTCTCTCTCTCTCTCTCTCTCTCTCTCTCTCTCTTCGCATGTGTGCGTGCATGCGTTCATGTATGTGTGTGTATATGTGTGTATATGTGTGTGTATGTGTGTATGTGTGTGTGTGTGTGTGTGTGTGTGTATGTGTGTGTGTGTGTGTGTGTATGTGTATATATATGTGTGTGTGTGTGTGTGTGTGTGTGTGTGTGCACGATTTGAGGATAGAAAAATGTCGAGGCTTGCATCTGGACCTTAACGTACCAGGTGGCAATGTCAAGGAGCTGAGCGGCCGCCCCTTCCCGAGTGGTCCATGCGGTCAAAAACCCGCCAAAGTCAAAAAACTCGGCCCTCATGGCCGAGTCCGTTTTTCTTTTCGTCTGCCTGCAGAGTGAAGAGAGGGCGGCCTATATGTATATAGATGCACAAAGAAGGTGACTCGAGCTATCAGAGCGATTTAGAACATGTACGCACAACACACACGAAGAGATACTGTAGAGACTCTGTCCGACGTACATGCACACACAGACAGAAAGAAAAACGCCCTACCGTATTCACTCACAGCCACCCATATATAGACGCACGGAAAGACAGAGTTGCAGGGAAAATTGACGGAAGACTGACCCCACGGATCTCCTAGTCAAAAGACGTGATAAGCTGCCCCAGAACATCATCAAGAACATCAGGAGCCCTCTCCAGGGCATCTCCACAGTAATGGCCCCAAGGGACTAAAGGTCCGCCTGGTCGTTTGTCAAAAAGACAAACGCGAACCAACCTTCTACCAGAACCCTGCACGGAAAGAAAAAAAGAAAAAAAGAAAAAAAGAAAGAAAGAAAGAAAGAAGGAAAGAAAGAAAGAAAGGAAAGAAAAGGAGAATCAGATGAATTATCTGAACCAAGAAAAGGACTGTCTTTGCCTTTCAAACATTCTAGACCACTTCTAGATAAAAAACATTGATCAGGCAACATTTACTGAATCTACATGCATGTAATCATGCTGGCGTAAGCAAACAAATCCGCCTTTTGACGATTGCCACCTGATGGCAACAGACCTGATATGTCTCATAAAACCCATCGGCCTGTACAATTTATTTATAATCGCTCAATCACTCTTGCAAGCTCACGGGAAACTGCAGAAGATGTGTGTATCGCGAAAGGATCAGAGAAAAAAGAACGATGCTGCTTCATAGGGACACTTAGAGAAGAAAACGATAAAAGAAAAGCAAGTCAACAATAATGTGCAATACCCTCATGGTGAAAGTACGAGAGGTCTGAAAAGTGTGACAATCCAATGTTTATAAAGGGAAAATAGATAGGCTACCTGATTGACTCATCACTGGGCGAGAGCAGGCTCACGGTACAGGGGAGTGTGGACCAAACCCCTCTCGGAAACGAGGGGAAAGGGGGTGTCTAGCCCCCTTCCCGCCCCCAGATCCCCTACAACGACCTGGCTGAGGTGGGTCAGGGGGCCCCGGGAGGTTAGCATGACCTGCGAGGTCTTTAAGTTGAAGTGACCCACACGCGCTTAGCGGTGCAGCGGCCACTTAACACCGCGGACAATCCCACAGGGTTCTCTGAAAGTCCCTGTCTCTTCTTCTTAACGAAGGGGCAGAATTTCATTTCTTTCTGCACTTGAGGTTTCTGCAGAGAGAGAGGGAGAGAAGCGAAGAGTTCAGGGGGAAAAAGTAAGCAAACAAGCAAACAAAGAAGGAAGGAAGGAAGGAAGGAAGGAAGGAAGGAAGAAAGGAAGAATTAAAAGAAAAAAGGAAGGAAGGAACGAGGGGACAAGAAGCAAACAAACTTCACTCTCCAGATCATCCGCAAGAGAGAGAAAGATTCAAAAAGCAAGCAAGCAACAGAGAAAAGGAACCAGAGAGCTCATACCCTTTGTCCCTTTCTTCCTTCTTCCGTTCACTTGACAGACACTCCCACATATATACACTGTGCTTAGAGCTGCAATCCGGCATATGATATGAGAGAAGTCAGACACACACGGTCAGACACAAGAGTCCTTTCAGCTTGCCTGTACGTATATACAGACTCAGTCTGAAACATTGATTTGCATTCCATCTCGACCTTATTGACAAGGGCCTAGATAAGGGCACACCTGACTTCCTTACATCCGCCATTCACTCGATCACGCTTCTGCACTGGAGGGCTGACTGACTAACTTGAATACCCCCCGTGGGGGAGGCGAGGAGGACGGCTTCGTAAAGTAGGGGTAGTACCTGCTAGAGTTCTGCAATCAATTTCCAGGCTCGATTATACTTTTGACAGCTCTGTGGGGACTCAAAAGTTGCCTACTTGTAAACCTCAATATTGATACAAGAGTTCCATGAATCTGCGTATATAGAATGGTGAACCATAAACAGGTCGCGATCGAAAATTAAATGCACGCATGTTGGGATACTTGACAATCCCCCCCCAGGGTATGAAAATACCCCGGGGGGTGTGTGTCTTCTGCGTCCACACAAAAGTTTGCACCCAAAGCTCTCCCTGTAGGACAGAGGAACACGGAGGAGAGGGGTGAGGAGGATTCAAAGTTCCAATGTGACACTGACAGTCAAGGAAGGCGGCGGCGATCCAAACTAGGTCAAAGTAACACCGGCCGCGGTCATGCAACAACACACATACATATATGTACACACAAGACCGTGTCACACCCAAATCAATGCACTCTGGGGTAATGAGGTGGATGAGTTTCTGGGGAGGGCGGCATTCAGAAGAAGAGTGTTCAAGGAAAGCCCAGGAAGGTACGCACTTGGAAGCTCATTAGATAAAACAGTGCTAGCACAGAGATATGGAGTGATCATAAAAAGAAAAGGAGGAACGGAAAGAAGAAAAGAAGAATACAAGACCATCTTGGAAGCCATGGAAGCAGGAAGACAGCTGAGGGAGGGAGAAGGAGAAATCGCTGAGAGAAGAATGGAGAGAGGGCGTGCACAAAGCCAAAGTGTCCTTTCGTCCTATGTCATTGGATCAATTTTTGGAGCAGTCCCTTCTGAGCAGCCTATAGACCAAAGCATGCCTAGTGCAAAGCGTAGACAGATTGTTGTTTGTTAGTGGCCTGGGAAACCAGGTGGGCCACGGGATGTGGTCTGAGCATCAGCGATGAGGTACACCCCCCTGCCATTTACGGGGGCGACCTCTATAAGACAAAACGGCGACAGTGCTCTAGGGCACCACTAATCATTTATCACTTATCACTTATTTTACTTAGCTTCCAGCCTAACT
The DNA here is from genome assembly GCA_018398765.1 of Chromera velia. Lineage (NCBI taxonomy): Eukaryota > Chromeraceae > Chromera > Chromera velia. Next base: position 8,308 of record JAHBMJ010002092.1, on the reverse strand, counting down.
AAGAGCTGAAAATTTTGTAATTCAAAACATATTCCAGGGTCTACCAGTGTTATGATATGTGATTCCCAATTGAAAAATTGAAATTTAATTTATTTCAAATCAGGTTAAATATTTATGAAAAGCCAATTCTTGTTTAGATTTGAAATCTTTAAGGTAAACTTTAAATGTTAATCTGGATGTTAGTCTATATATGCAAAATTATACACTAAGTTTTTCATATATGAAAAAAAGTTTCCAAATTGTTCGAAATTCAGAATTTGGGATTCCAATAGATTCCAAATTCCCAATTGGGCATTCCAATTGTCCCAATAACTTCCACATACGAGAGGGTAATCATAAGCTTTATCTCATTCAATGAATCAGTTCACTCACAGACAAACAGTGTCACCACTGTCACGCACTAGGTCACGTATTAGTGTGCACACAATAGATTTATTACGAAACGGGTTCTTCGCATAATTGCGAAAAGAACAAGCCACCGCGTCTTCTACAATTGAAAGCGATCCACTTCACAAATTGCGTCTCTTCTTTCTCAAATTCACCGACACAACACACTTCCTCACTTCAGTCAGTCCGTCTGAATACACAGTCCCTTTTCATCCTAATAAACGCACGGTCTCTCATTCACATCTCACTACTCCTTCTCTATTTCCTTGATGCTGCAAAATACTTTTGCGCTTTTTCCATCACATCTGGTGGAAAGTCGGAAAAGAACTTTCGGAGAAATCGATCTGAATTTGTGAAAAGCGTGGCGCCGTACGCTTTCTGTTCAACAAACTTCGCGACGTTCTCTTTGGAAACCTCCGGATTTTCCAACCTGTCTAAGCCCCAATACGTCACAGGGGAGGTGAGAAACTCCGTTGCGGATCTTCCATGGTCAACTGCTTCTTCGACATCGAATTTGAACGCTTCAAACGGCCCCGAGTTCCAAAATACATACTGAAAGTACGAATTCGCAATGTCTCTAAAATAGAATAAGGGACTCTGACTCAACTCTTTACCATCCCCCAAATTGGCAAGAACCTTAATTTCCTTCATCATCTCCGTGTACTTCTCCTGTGCAAACAACTCTTCTATCCTCTTCTTCTTCTCTTCCAACTCAAACACCTGGGAAAACTTCTCATAGAAATTCGACGCAGTCTTCTCCCTCAATCCACTCAACACTGCATTCAACTGTGAATCCCCCTCCTGGCCATCCCCACCCTGTGCCAACAGAAAGCTCGGCCTCGGCTCCGACTGCAGCTGTGCACTCGGCCCGACAGAAGAGGCGGAGCGGACGGATACTGACACAGGCATCTTGTTGGCCATCAAACCTCTCCCCCCTGCATCTGTACTTCCACTCACAGCCCCACTGGACACCACTTGACTTATGACAGCTTCCGGAGAGCTGCCGAAAGCAGAAGGAGAAGTGCACTCCATGAGAAGCGTCATGCGACCCCGAAAGTCATGGAGACGGGCGGGGCGGGAAGGAAAAGTGAAGGGATGCAACCGAAAAGAAAAGGCGCTGCATACGCACAAAAGAAAACCCCAAGACACCACACAAAAAAGAGACATCTGCATCTTGCTTCTGGAAATGTAAGCTTTTCAGACAGGCAGTGGCACAAAACCACACTTCAATCAGTCCAAGTCCAGCTGGAAAGATCGCGTCTCCTGTGTGACAATGATAGGAGAGGACGTGTGCAAGGAAGAATCGGCCCAGGAGATCGAGAAAAGAGTCGTGCACTGACAGAAGCCTGGCCAACAATCCGTTCACGGTCGAGTCATGCAGGAGTGCTGCAAGGAATTGGAGGGATGACAAGGTGACATTAATTGCATGACACCTTCAGTGTTCGGCCAAGCCGGAGACGGCTTACTCTTTCTGCTGTCGGGCATGCAGCTGCATGCGGCCGCGGGGGCCGCGCGCGCGGTTGGACCGCGGCCCGCGGTTGGACCGCGGCCCAACCGACAAAAAAAAATCTCTGCATGCCGATCGACCATGCATGCAGCCAGTCTGCGAATGTCTGCGACTGTCTGTGAGAACATTATGAGAAGACATGAGAAGACTGAAAGAGATCGGAAAGTATCGGAAAGAGACCGTCAGACAATTCAAGTGTCGAAGAGACAAGCACACTCAGCAGCAGTGAGTTCAGTCAGTCTGCTTTTCATTATCGAAAGATTCAGACGGAAGCTGGGTGCCTGCCTTGCGGTGCCTGTGTGGCCGGTGAAGGCTGAAGAGTTGTGCAACACTGTCTCTGTCTGCAGTCCGTCACTAGTTAAGCAAAAGCGCGAGTCCGAAGAATTCGATCTAAGTGCAGGATGAGTCTGGGTGTATTTGCGAATGACCTCGACGCTCCCCTGTCTCCTGGGGGGTTTGTCGGTCACGATTCGTCCGCTGCGGGAGAGGAGAGACAACCCGTGATTGACGAGCACAAGAAGTTCTATGACATGTACTTGTCAGAGAAGAGAGAGAGGGAGAAACTTGAGCAAAAAGCGAAAAACCTGGAGGCCGAGAATAAAAACCTCCGCAGACGCAAAAAGGGAAAGGGTTCCTCGAGCACCCAGGAGCGCTCAAGCAGCAGGAGCAGCAACCCGAATCCGAACAGCCGCTCTCGTCAGTCAACTGCGGACACAGAGATTCCAGTTGACGAGCAGGAAGATGATTTGACAAAGATCGTCGTCAAGGTTGGCCAGCAGGTGGTTACATTCGTTGGGAAGACCTATGAGGAGGTACGCCAATGGTTGGAGGAGAGAGGGCTGTTCCGCAACTGCTGCAACGAGCCGATGGGGTTCGACAGAGACAGCAATTTGGACGTCAGCAGATCCCCCACTCATCACAGAGGCAGAGGGCGCAGAGGAAACGACGAGTTTCTGGGGGAGGGAGATCCGTTTGGCGGCTTCGGGTATTCCGTCTCTTACGTCAGTCAGTCAGTCAGTCAGTCAGTCAGCAGGTATTCTGAGCGTCTGTGAGGATCTGTGTATGAGCCATGCCAATCCTCTGAGAGGTTAGCGGAGGGAGACAATAAACGGTATTGACCTTCTTTTTTCAAGATTCAGAGAGACCGAGGCTCTTATTCCCCATCCAGCCTGATTCCGCTCGCATCCTTGAGGGCCTCTCTAGTCATCACACAGAGCTGAACGATGCCACCGGGTTTCCTCAAGTTTGAGAAGAAGCTTGCAATGGAAGCTGCAGAAAGACAAAGGAAAAGGTCGAGTGTTCAGAAGAAAAAATAGTCCTTCGAGTGGAAGAAAGCGAAAGGGTGTTCACGTTCCTTCCAAAGAAGTCGCAGTCGCTTTCAACTTCATCGGCTTTTCCCAACAAGGGATGTGCAGAAAGAAAAGGTTCCTTTACGTTCATGGCCGACTGCACATATTTGTTTTGTTCATTGATTCGTGGTTCAGAGGAAGACTCCATGTTATCCTACACATCGATCCGATTTCGTGTTGTGGTTTGTCAGGTCCATTGATGCATGTTTGCCACTTACTCATCTACATAGGTGGATGGATGGATGGATGGATCCATACGTCGCTGTCTCTCTCTCTCTGCCTGCAGAGCCAGCACGCCAATGCCGAGATGCCCCTCGAGATGCTGACCAAAACGGACAACTGCCAGTTTGATGGCAGAGTGATCTCCTACAGAAAGGGGGAGGTGCATGGATCGAACTTGGCCGACTCGGCAGGCATTCAGGTGGGGACATGCAGTGGATGTCTGAACAAAATCAAGAAGCCTCTGCCTTTCTTTTTGCCCCTTCATTCCCGCCTTCCTTTTTGCCTTTCTTCCGTATTTCGTCTCTCTATCCTCCCCTTGAGAGAAAGAAAATTGCCTGCGTGCGTTCGTGTACGAATACAGAGCTTCATGAAGACGTCCACCAACCCTCTGGGCCCTTTCTTTCTCTTGCAGGGGGGGATCTCTCTTGGGAGACCTCGTCACTTTTCTCGTTGCCGCTCTTTCTCTCTCGAACGTCTTTCAATGAAAATTTCCAAAAAACACTCGATTCGTTTTCTCCGGGTCTTGCTTGTGCAATTTCACAGTGTCTGTGCACAAGAAGACATCTATGAATGCAGTGACTAGAAAATGCGCGCATGCGACGCTGCGTGCTTGCACAGACATATGCACACGTTCATGCGCAGACCCCCCTGCTTCCTCCCATTTCTTCCTTCCTTTCGTCCTTCCTTCCTTCCTTCCTGCGTGCAGTTTCAGGCACCGGACCAGTCTCGCTTCTCTGTCAGTGAGTCAGTGAGTGAGTCGGGCAGCCGAATTGGAGTGTGCGAATGATAGAAGCAACGGGCTCTGTACATTTTTCCATGTTTGGCTTGAATTTGACACGGTGAGAGGTCGAGGTTTTTTCTCCTGTTTTGCCCCCCAGAGGATCACCGGAAGTGCTTCAGCATCTTCATATGCCCGTGTCTTTCTCCCCTCCTATGCTTCCTCACCTCGCTGGCTTCCCGTCTGTCCGTAAAGACCTTTCACAGGAAAGACAGACCGTCTCGACTTGACTGCACGCAGAAGAATTTAACAACTCGATAGACAGCTTTTTTGAGCATTTTGCTTTGATCTTGTTCTTCTCTTCTCGTTACAGTTGGTGGTGAAGTCGCTGCTGCCGGTCGAGAGCTCAGGGTTCATGATCGGCATCGCCCCCGTTGGAGCTGACCTCTCCCGTCCCAGCCTGGAAATGTCCGCCGGGTTTTTCTTCTATCCTCGAAACCTCACGCTCTTCGCTGAAGGTGGGGGGGGAATGAAGGTGGATGGCTTCTTATTGAGGGCCCCTATTTTTCTCCATCTGTGTGCCTGCAGCGTGTGCGAGGCTGATTCCGTTTCTGCATCTTCGGACTCTCTCTCTCTCTCTCTCTCTCTCTCTGTCTCTGCCGAAGGAAGGGAAGGTCCCACCGTGGATTTATCCATCCGACTATGTGCTTCCTCTTTTTTGCCTCTTGCGTGTTGAGGAAGGAAAGAAGGCAGACTCGCGTATGCATATGTGTGTGTGTGTGTGTGTGTGTGTGTGTGTGCAGACGGGACCATCGGTGCCCCCTTCGCGACGGAGACAGGGGAAATCCCCCAGATGAAGCAGGGGAGCACCATTGGGTGAGTGCCTTGTGTCGGTTCTGCTCTGGGAGTCTTTTGTTTTTGTGTGAGAACCGGAAGTTGTGCAAACAGAGTAGTGTGTCTGTTGTACTGTACTCAGCGTGGAAGTGTGAATTCTTTCGAGGCCTTGGGAAGGAGCAGTTGTGTGCTTAATACACGTCGACGTTCGTGTGCAGTGGGGGGCTTTTGAAGCAAAGGAGGCTCACCANGGGGGGGGGGGAACGGAAAAGAGATTAAGTGATAGGAGAACCTTTATAGATGCGTATTGGGTTTGCCTTTTGCCCTTTTCCTTGTGCTCTTTTGCAACACGGGCTCACTTTTGCATAAACTGTCTTCCCTCTCCCTCAGGATCTGTTACGAGAACAGACAGCTCTCGATTCTTCTCGGTCGGTCCTTTTGTCGTGAGAAGGAGGGTAGTAGACGCTCGCGATACATATCGATGCGTGTGCAACTTAGATGCACAGATTTCAAGAAGACATATTCTCGTGCTGAAGTAGAAAGAAACATCCTGTAAGGGAAACATGACACCTTTTCCATTCTTCTCTTTTCCTTCTCGGTCGCCCAGTCCTTCCTTTGGCTTCCGTCTCTTCTCTTGTGGTTCTACTTGTCTCCACGAAGACTTCTTTCTTCCTTTTGTGTGCCTTCTTCTCTTGCTTTTTCTTTGAAACCTGACATCCGTAGTTCTAGTCTGATCTACCAGTGAGTCAAAAGCGCTTTCATGTCTCATTTTCGCTCTCTCTCTCTCTCTTGACCTCCCTGCGTGCCTCCTCTGATGGCTGCATGTGCATCTATCTGCAGACGGGCGAATGATCGGAGTTGCCGACTGGAAACAGGGCATGAGCCTCCCGGACCCTGAGGCCCCGTGGTGCCCCTCCATCCTCGTCAGTCCTTTCCTTGCTTGCTCCCTCTCTCCCAGCTAGGTAAACAAACAAGCGAACATGGACTGTTCTGCTCTCCAAATCGCAGAAATGCACGTAATTGAAGGTCTCTGCAGACCGGCTGTTTTTTGTTCCCTTTTTTTTTTTGTTTTCTTTTTTGCAGACATCATGAAATGAGACGGACATGCATGGTGGCGCCCAGAATGCAGAGAGAGATCATGCAAACACGCACACTCACACACATACAGTCAGAACACACACACACACACACACACACACACACGCACATGCATTCGTACTTGTGATGGGTTTGCAGTTCGCCTCCTTCGACTCCGAACTGGAGGTCATTCAGAGCGGCTAGAGAGAGAGAGGGGGGACAATGGGCAAATGTGACTGGGCTGAGGAGGGAGAAATCAGGACCCTGTAGAATTAGAATTCGGGAAGGAGGGATGGAGGGGCAGAGGGAGAGCAATCGGTCAGGACTGAGGGTGTATTGAAGGGGACCCAAGCACCCTGACCGAGGCGGCAAGAGGAGGAGGAGGGGAGGGGACAGTCACGTGTAAGCAGATCCCCGCGTTTTCATTCTTCTCTGTATTCCTTCTTGTCCTCTTTCTTTGACCCCGCCTTCTGCTGTTGAAAGACAGAGAGATTCACAAAAGTGAAGGAGCGCAAGGGCAAGAAGAAAAAAGGGAAAGTGAAAGAGGGAACTACCTCTGCCCCCCTCAACAACCCACTGCATGTGAATGGATCAATTGAGCGATTGATGCTCTCATCCATCCTCAGTAAAGGCCCTCTCTCTCTCTCGTTCCAATCCTGCGGCCTCTTTCTTTCTTTCTTTCTTTTTTTCTTTCTTTCTTTCTTTCTTTTGCATTCGCTCTCCCTCCAAGGCTGCCCGCTCCTTCGTTGCACTTGGGGAAATGACGCACCCCTTCCCCCTTCCAGCTTGTTGCTTTGTACTCTTCTGCTCCCCTTTTTCTCCTTCTGCCTTTGGTGTAGAGAAGGAAGACGGAGGGTGGACTCGTTTTTGGTCTCATGCTGCTCGATGCACGCGCAGTCATGCAGACACGGCTGAATTGAATCAAAGAGGGCTGGCTCGATCGAAATGAGTGCTCCATGTGGATTGCGTGCATGCATGTGTTAATTCTACATGACTGCACGGTTGAATTATAGCCCCCAAGAGGCCTGCATCATCCTGTGTGGGCCGCCTCCTTTATTTGTTTTGGGGAACTTCATCAGTCGAACATTCATTGATTTAATACGAAAGTTACTCATATCGTCTTCGTAATATGTCTTAATTCACCCAAAAATTAATATTTTTCTTGGTGCGTTTCCTATAGTGGCATTCTATGTACGTATCGTTTTTGATTCTATTACACAGACACCGCATACAAGGAGTGTATTTTGTACCTAGAGTTTAGTGGTTGATCACTATGAGAAAGATACGTAGTAATGATGATGATGATGTATGAGGCCAACCTAGTATTTCCTGCATAGATTCGATCCCTCAACCTAGGCCCCACTGGGGCATTTGCATGGATCTAGGAACAAACTTTAAGTCAAATTTATTATTAGAAATCAAATCAAAACGAAACCTTTCCGAGGAGAAAAGGTGAAGAGACTGCAGAGTTTGGTGATACGTTGCCAAAAGCCGTCTCCTGTATCCTCCCACAAGGGCTGTTACTTCTGTCTTGTTGGCGCTTGCCGGCAGATGGCTGGTAAAGGCTCCTCTGACTTTTCTTTTCCAAAGCCGGTCTCCAGTCCCTTGGAGTCGGCAGCGGTAAATCAGCTGAGCGCCCTTCTGGATATGAAACTGAAGGTTCAGTCGGAGGACCTCAACAGATCGTTTACCAACCAGTTAGAGCCGGTGAAAACCCAGCTCGCAGCCCTTACCCAGGGTCAGGCTGAGGACTGGGAACGGCTTAGCGGCTTGGAGGGGGAGATAAAGGTTCTGAGGGATGAAGTCACCGAACTAAAGGAGAAATCCCCTAGCGCAGATCTCTTCAAAGCGGCTGAGGAGAAGAGACTCCGCACCCGAGAGATCCAAGGACTCTTTCTGAGCGGGGGCCCGATCTCTTTCGACCGGGATCTGAAAAAGTTCCTGAGGAACTGTGCCAGATACCCCCAAATCTCCAATATGCGACTCGAAGAAGCAGAAGCATTTTCTGCAGCCATGATGTCAACGATCAAGAGCAAGTCTTCGTGGAAACCCAGATCCAACCCGAAGAAACCAAACAAGAAGCTTGGCCAACCGAAGACGACTCTTGTGTTTGACTCGGATAATAATACGGAGAAGTGTGACAAGCTCTTTGGTGAGCGGTTTTGCATAGAAACCAAAGACGGGAGACTGTTCTTTTGCCGTATACCGAAAAAC
>JAHBMJ010002091.1:7500-22724 GCA_018398765.1 Chromera velia | reverse complement strand
GCTCCCAATTTTGGTCTTCCTGCCTGCCCGATTGCCTTCCCAATTTCAGCCTTCTTGCCTGCCTGACTGCCTTCCAGAGTTTTGCATTCCTGCCATGCTGACTGCTTTCCGATTTTGGCCTTCTTGCCTGCCTGACTGCCCTCCAAATTTCAGTTTTTCTGTCTACCTCAATGCTTTCCAAATTTTGGCCTTTCTGTCTGCCTGACTGACTTCGCAATTTCGGCCTTCCTGCTTATCTGGTTGCCTTCCCAATTTCGGCTTTCCTGCCTGCCTGATTGCCTTCCCTATTTCGGCCTTCCTTCCCACCCAAGTTTCGGAATCCTCCTAACGCTTCCTAATTTTGGTCATCCTGCTTGCCCGATGGCCTTCCCCAATTTCGGTCTTCTTGGCGGCCTGACTGCCTTCCAATTTCGGCCTTCCTGCCCGCTTGATTGCCTTTCCGATTTCGGCCTTCCTGCCTGTCCGATTGCTTTCCCAATTTCGGTCTTCCTACTTTTATGTATCATTCTGATGCAAATTAAAGATACAGGTTATGTTTGCATGCATGCTTTTATGTGTATTCTGGCGATTCGACTGACTTTCTGTTTGTGTGCACATATTTCTGCAGGTGGTGTTTACGGGCGTGCATGTTTGATATATACTGAGATGCCCCCCCCCCCCCCCCCCCCTGCCTCTGACACGCCCGCCGTTGAGCAGTGCCTCATATGAATTGAAAACAAAACAGTTATGATCATGAGAAGAAATGCTTCAATCGGATTGATTCAGAGCCATTCAGATACATTCTTTATTGTGTTTTCGTCTTAGCGTTAATTTACGATGATAGGTACCAGTCTGAGACAATTTATGGTTTTGAAAAAATATATACTCTATATATACATTTTTTTATTTCATTTTTTAAACATCTTGCTAAGCTTAAATAGTCTTAAATAAATTATGAAAATCAATGAGTTTAAAGGTTAAACTATCTATTTTAATGTTTTAAAAACTAAATTTTTTAAAGTCACTTTCCAGTACAAAAGTTTCAATTGTCAGTACAGTCAGTTCTTGAAGACGGCCGAGCCCTTCTATCAATGAGAACTCGAAGTCGATTGCCTCCCCCTATGTTAGCCACATTGAGACGCAGACAGAGGACTGCTTGATTGCCGCCGCCATGCGTTTATGCCTACGCGTGCCCACGACTGCCTGGGACTGCCCTTGCGCCCCTGCACTGAACTTGGGGGAAGGATTGAGCTCATTGCAAAGCTGAGCGCCAAAGAGACGGACTGCAAGAACGACAAGTCGAGCACTGCACATGCTGTGCATTCGGAACTTGTGGAACTCCCTTTGGAAGAGTGACCTTTCTTCACTCGCGGCTTCTCTTGGCTTTGTTTTGCGCATGGCTTGGGAGTCAGACCCCTCGTGTGGCTGAGAGCACAAGCGCACGAGGGGGCACCTTCATTCGTTATCTCCTTCTCGTTTCTTTCTGCTGCTTTGAAACGTTTCGGGTTATCCCTGGTTTCCTCCTTTGAGAAAAAGAGACTAGAAAAGGCAGAGAGAGAACGAGTAGAGGAGGAGTAAAGAGAGAAGAAATCTTGGAAGAGATGTCTGTTGAACGAGAAAGAAAAAAAGAGAAAAAACGAGGGGACAGCCCGTATAATAGGTGTGTATGTCTTGGTGTCCGTTCTACATCTTCTCCCTGCAGGGGGATACCGGTGCTTTGGAGGCCCTCTGGGTTCTCTGGGTATCGCCCCTCCCCCTCACAGCACGGAAGATGATGGGAGCCCTGGATGGCGGCCTTGGTGGAGCCAGCCGTCTCTGCGCATGCATTTGCGTGGAGCCAGACGGTGTACCGGCAGGCATCTCCCTCTGATAGGTCTGACCGGGTGCCGTTCATTCGTTGATGTCTGTTCTTATGTGTTCAGTCGATCTATAGTGTTGTTAACAACAAGCGAAGAGACACGTATGCAGTCTTCGGGAAGGAAGTGAGATAGAAGAGAGAGGAGGAAGAGATGCGAATATATGTATGTGAATATATGTGTGTGAGGCTTTTTGCTGCCGCCTTCTGGTTTCTCTATCTCTTCACGTTTTATTCGTACCTCCGTTTGCCTGTCTACTTACATTCAGAAAAGAGAGCTAGAAGGGGATTGGTTGTAAGCGTACTATTCTGTCTGTCACCTGCTTCCTTCCGGCAGGCTAGTCTGAGAAAAAGGGAGAGAAAGAGAGAGAGAGAGAGAGAGAGAGAGAAGGACCCTGGTGAAATGAAGTTGGGAAACGGAGTTGGCTACCTCTTTCCTTCCGCCGGTTCCCACTTTTTCTTTTCGATCACTTTGTCGTTGGTGGTGTTCGATCTGCATCTTTGTTTTGAGACTACGGAGGTGTGGGAGACGCTTTGTTTTTCTATTTTGCTTCAAAGGAAACGAACTTCAAGGCAGCATAAAAAAGAAATGAGAGAAAAAGGAAATGGTGGAACTGTGCAAGAGTTTGAAGAGCGGGGATTTATCGGAATAAGCTTGTCTGTCCCTCTTAGAATTTTTGTATTGGCGCCGTCTCTGCTTTCTAATCTACCGCCTTCCGATGCCCTCTAATACTATTCCGTTTACAAATGTGAAGATCTGATGTGGTGGAAGTGTGTATATGCATACGTGCATGCCTGAACTTTTGTCCCGTTAGTTTTTTGGTTGGCCGTACGTGTCCCTCTGAGTCTGTTTGTTGCTCTGTAAAAGGTTGATCGGTCTCAGACTGCCCTTTTCTTTTCCCAGTTTCGACCATTTGCTTCTGAGACTCTATCTTTTCATGGTGGCTGCCTTTTCTACTGGCTGCATCGAAACAAACTCTTGTCATACAAAGTGTGTTGTTAAAAGTGTAGATCCTTCTGCTTTTAACTCCATGTAGCCGCGTTCGCTCGTCCGGCTTTGCTGCATTAGTGTGAAACCAGCGCTTCAGAAAAAGAAAGAAGACAAAAACGGGAGTGAGAAGAGCCTCAGGGAGAGCGAAAGAGATAGGGATGAGAAAAAAAAAAGAGTAAAGTAAACGACTACAAGCGTAATGCCATGTATCGGCATGGAGATGCTGTGTGTATATGATTGTACAGATACCGCACAAGGCTGACCATGTCCTGCCTAGGTGTCCTGCCTAGTGTCCTACTCTCTGTTACTCTTTCTGTTTAGCATTTCCGTCTCGTTCTTTCTTTCTAGGGGGTACGAAAGGTAAATAGAAAGCTGGGAAAGTGTAAGACCTTGCATTGGAAAGCTTGTGGCCGTCCAATGACGGACCCTGCTATCAGATAAGGAGGGTGTGCTTCTCCAGACCCCAAGTAAGCCGACGTCCCTAAAACAGGCTTTTCGAGGAAAGACCTGGCGAGTTGGCATTGCCGGCGAGGCAATGATGATAGTACCTTTACATACGTTAATCTGATTGACTTGCATCAATGGGAGAAAACTTTTGTGCTTGTCAGCTTTCGCGTCTAGATTTTTTCAACTACCTCCTTGAAGGTGTTCTGCTGGTTGCATGGGTTTACATTGTGTCTGCATGGTTGATCGTGTCCTTTTGCTCACTTTTTTTTTTCCTTTCCGCGTATGCTCGAATGTGTCTGACTGATCGCGGGGATACGATTTTTTTGTTCGTAGCCGGGGGGGATCTGTGGAGTCATACTCTGTGGTGCCGCCCTCTAGACCTTTACATGCGCTGTATGATTAAGCCTATATCTGAATGAGCCCGCATACCGACGCCAGGCTCCGCTGCCACGCTTTGCTTCGTACGTGTCGCGCGCATCAATCAAAGTTGTTGAAGTCGAGTCTGACCTTCGTATTTAAGCAACATGTTACTGGAGCAACGGATAGCATCGTTCAAGTCTGATGTCTGTTTGTCACAGATCAAGAGAGCTCTAAAGTCTGAGAGAGAGGAATAAGCAGAAACCGTGTATGATAGAATGAATCCAGCCGATTGGAATATCAGATCGCGCTAGAACTTAAACTAAATCAGATGTAGGGACAAACCTTCTGTAAACTGTTGTCTGAGTAAGTGTTGCTCACGTTCCTTCTCTAGATTTTCCTAAGGTTCTTATCCTTGCTTTATCTTCTGTCTGGACGCCATAAAGTGGCCGGACAGGAGGGACAAAGCAACTGACCGTTTGTCTAGGGAAAGTACCGAACCAACAGAACTTCTCAATCTGTTGAGAAGGGATCTTTGAGCTCTAGACTTCAGGAACAGTCAGAGTTGATCCTAGAAGTAGTAAGAAAGATATAGTAGGACAGATTGTATTCATACATACATGCGTGCACACATGCATGCATGCAAGACATGCCAAAGCCCCCGATGCATGGTGCATGCATGCATGTGCCCTAAAGGGCCCCCCGAGGCACTCACCCAACTGGTTGGGTGTATCCCGTATACGAGATTGTATCTGGAATCTCCTGAAAGATCTGCTTGATTGCTCGCATTTACTGACGACGTTCATGGAGGGTCACGATCGGTTATACAGACATGGTCGACCTGCAGACATGACTGCTTGAGCGAAGGCCAGGTGGCGTAGCTTCACTTCTTATTTCCGCACTCCGGATCAGTCTTCTGATTTCTTTCAACTCAAACTGAGAGCAGCTTCCTGGTGAATGGTTGCCGAGGAATTTGTTCTTCTGAATCACCTCTCCAGATCGGGAAGAAGAGCAAAAGAAGATGTCGAGAGGCCTTCCAGGTCCCCTCGTTTTCGGGGTGGAGTGCTGCTACGGCAAATACTGGAGTGACAAGCGACCCCGCCTCTGCACCATAACCGTGAGCCACTACTGTGAGAAAGTGCGATGGGCGCTAGATGCGGGGAAGATTGACTACACCGAAGATGCACATCCACCAGGGTTCCATATGAGCTGGTGAGTCAGTCACTCAACACGTACCAGCTAAGTAGGTCTGCGACGGCTCTTGGTCCGCCTTTTTTTCTCTTTTCAGCGCGCAGGCTGCAGGGCGTCTGCTGAAAAATTCTCACACCAATGCGGAATCTTATGGGCCACGACCACGGACCTTTTTGGTCTTTTTTCTTTTTGTGTTTTGCTGTGCATGTCTGGTGCAGGGCGCAGAAGGCGTCTCCTGATGGGAAGACCAGTACCCCTCTCCTGAAGGACGCGGGAACAGAGTCGAAGGCTCTCCAAGAGTCCACACAAATCTTGGAGTACCTCGCAAAACAGTACCCTTCTCGTCTCGGATGGCTGTTCCCTTCTGACCTGAGCGCAGAGCAACAGGCCTTGAAGGCTGAGCTGATGGAGAAACTCGACCAGTCGCTGGGAGTTGAGATACGTGCCATCATTTATTCCTTTTGTCTTTTGGAGCCAGAGGGAAAGGGGGAGACACTGTTGGCGGAGACCTTGAAGAAGAATACTCTCTGGGGTGAAAAAATCTTCATGGGATTAGTCATGCCAAAGGTCGGCAAGAACGATCGGCCGAGGAGGGATCGAAGTTCTTTATAAGAACATATCCTTCCTTCCTTCCTTCCTTCCTTCCTTCCTTCCTTCCTTTCCTTCCTTCCTTCCTTCCTTCCCTCCCTTCCTTCCTTCCTTCCTTCCCTCCTTCCTTCCTTCCTTCCTTCCTTTCTTTCTTCCTTCCTTCCTTCCTTCCTTCCCTCCTTCCTTTCTTCCTTCCTTCTTTCCTTCCTTCCTTCCTTCCTTCCTTCCCTCCTTCCTTCCTTCCTTCCTTCCTTCCTGCCTTCCTTCCTTCCTTCCTTCCTTCCCTCCTTCCCTCCTTCCTTCCTGCCTTCCTTCCTTCCTTCCTTTCTTCCTTCCTTCCTGCCTTCCTCCCTTCCTTCCCTCCTTCCTTCCTGCCTTCCTTCCTTCCTTCCTTCCTTCTGTTGCCTCAAGCAAACGCCTTGTCCTTCTTTCGTTTCCATCGTGCCTCTCCTCGGCCCTTTCCCGCTCTGCCTCCGCCGGCCCGTTTTCTTCTGTCGCCCCGCAGTTGTCTTTCCCATTAATGACGTTCCCCCCTCCCTCCCCCGGGCCCCGATTCGTTCCATCTCCCCGTTTTGCGGTCTTTCTTATCCTTTTCCCCTCCCTTCCGACCCTTCTTTCTCTGTGCCCCACACCCACTGCCCAACTGCCGCCCTCCTTTTTTCGTTGCGCTCCCCATATATTCATTTTGGTTCCGGGCGCCTTGTTCTTCATGTGTCTTACTTCTGCAAGAAATGAATCGCCAACTTGTGTGTTTGACTCTCTCTTCTCTAAATTCTTCAAGGCTGGGGCTTTTGCCAGTTGAGCCTGTCTCATGCCTACGTCCTGTTTGCCCGCAACGCACCCTTGTGAGAGTTGCAACACATGGACGGTCATCAGGGTGCATGTATGCATGCATGCATTTATGCAGGTCTGGGTCCTGATGAGGAAGGCGATGCAGATCTCGGAGGAGAAGTTGGCAGAGCGTCTGGAGACTCTGAACAGCGTGGTCTCCCGTCTGGATGAGGTGTTGTCTGACGGAAGGAAATTCCTTCTCGGCACAGATCACCCAACTGTTCTCGACATCACAGCCGCCTCCCTCGCGTATCCTCTCGTCACCCCGCCCCAGATGGGCGAAGTGTCGATGTCGATGGAGTGCATGCAGCCTGTCCCCAGAGCTGTGGAGTTCTGCGAGGAATACAGAAAGAGACCTTTTGGCTTCTGGGTTCTCAAAATGTACAAAGACTACAGGGGTGCCACTGTGTCCCTCCCCCTTCTGAAGGAGTTTCCCCCCTCCGCTGGAGAGGGACAGGGAGAGGGAGAGGGGGTTGTGGGAGCTCCGGAACCTCTCGGAGAGGAGGGGGGAGACGCGTACAAGGTGCAGATTTGTTGGACGGGAAAGAAGTAAACGCGGGGAGGGCACAGGGGTGGGTGATGGCTCGATGTGGCCTAACCATGTAGGGAGGGTCCTTAGGGACAGTCGTGGGATTGATTAGCCTTTTGTTTTTTTTGGGGGGGGGATTGAATCGCGATCCATCGAGAGAGATCACATCGGCGACAGTCCGAAAGAAAAAGACGTTTTAGGCCTTTTCTATCTGTCCGTCTTTCTTTGTTGCGTTCTTTCTTTTTTTTTGTTTCTTCAATCATTCGTTCGGCTGCTTTTTATTTCTGTCTTCTTTCTTTCTCTGAGTCTCCTTCTTTATTTCAGTCGGTGGGTCGATCGGTCGGTGGTCAGTCTTTCTTTCTTTCTTTCGCTTTTCATAGGATTTTGCTGCCCCTTTCCATCGGTGGGTCCATTCCTTTTTGCCGATCCCTTCTATCTCCTGACTTTTCCCTTTGTCTGCCCGCAAGGGTTGTGACGCCTTTTCCTGTGCGACCCGGGGTCTCTTCCTTTCTGTTTGGAACATTTACTATCGGACAACGCAAGCAGACTGATCGATAGACGGCTGCATGGTTGGGTGGATGAGGTACTTTCCATGGAGTGGGACGTTGGTTTGCTCATTCATGCGGGGCCAAGCGTCACTCTTGTGTCCACCGAATACCGCACAATCCGTTTTCCTGATGGGACTCATTCATTATTCAAGAGAAGCCGCGATGCACCAATGTCCGGTGGAATACTGCTGAATTGAACGAAACGTCGAAACCCTGCCAATTCACTTCAACTTGACTTCTAAAGTGTGTACGCTACTACGCGTACAAGTTTTACTGCCTCTAAGTTTGTCTAACTGCCTCATTATACTCCACGCGTCGTCAGAATACGCTCAACCAGACGCTCAAAAAGGTTTATATCATACTCATACAATGATATACACTGAGTGTTTGACGTTACACTATGTTTTTTTGTATTTCTGATTTTCACTAAGTTTCACAAATGATGAGTCGGATAAGTTCCGATTAGAATTGATTGTCAATGATTGATGTCAGTAAGTGATTTATATGTGTTGTGTACTGAGCGATCAGACGGTTATTTTTTATTAACCTTTAGTCACTAGTAGTAGTATATAATAATAATTTATACTCTACGTTCAATGTGTAGGATCTCTTTTATGCAGCGCCATGGATAGCGCTACTTACAGGTAAAACACTCAACTATTTATAATTTTGAGCTAACAACAGTAATAAGTATACGTATAGAGTAGACCTAGAAGGCTATAGAACTATATACTAGCTACTACTATATGCGGCACTAGTAACGATACTTAACATTAAACATTTACTACTATTAGTAGTAGTAATCCTAGTAGTAATCCCACATGGACCGGATGACATGGTGACATGGACCTACAAACAGGACTCTGTTACGTACCCTATAAAACTTTTATTAAATATGAGTAAATATTGTAATATTTTTAAAATATGACACAAATATGAGTAAAATATAAACATTTTTTTTTTGTGAATTATAAAGCATAAAGAGTCCAAAAGTGGTTTGTATGGTTCAGTTTTGATTAGAAAACACGTTTAGCTACCTGGATTGGCCATATACAATATAAAAAAAATTTTAGAGCCCGATGAATTTTTTAGTGAATCAACTCGTGAATGTCTATTCACTATTTTTTTCTTAAGTAATTTTTCATGACTAAATTATGACTAAATATGAGTGAACTTAAAATATTTTTTTAAACATATTTTTAGATAAAAGATGCCAAATGAGTCTGTTAATAACCATCTCCAACGAGAGAAGTATTTTATGATTTTTTTAAAAATGGTATACTCCTTATATATATAAACGTATAAACATATAAAAAAACATATATATGTATATATTGGGCCTGCCTGTCGACGACGACGTCGCGACCGGGACCGGAGCGCATGCGTGAGCATGACTCGTGGATGCCAGGGCCCGCTGCATGCAGCCTTCTATGCACCGTATACAGTGAACAACCCCGGCATACATGATCTACACCATAAAGGCCACTCATGCAGACAAGGATATATGTAGACGTACAGATGAAAGAACTGTGTCACAGAGTGTTGGTGCTTTTGTGTCAATCCACTAGGACAGAGCAAATGGATAGTAGGATCGTCTTTCTATAGTGCTGTCTCTTTGTTTTGTACTACCTAGTAGGAGCTTCAGAAGTGACCGCATCGACCAGGATATCAACATGTACGAACTGAGATTTGGAAAGGTTAGTCACAACTGAGGTTATGGATGGATGAAGTGAGTGAGGGATCGATGGATGCATGCATAGAATGATGGAGTAAAGAGGAATGGATGAGTGGATGGAGTGAGAGAATGGCTGAGGGATGGATGGATGGATGGATGGATGGATGGAGTGAGAGAGTGACTGAGGGATGGATGGATGGATGGATGGATGGATAGATGGATGGATGCATGGATGCCATTGGATAAATAAATCGATGGATGGATGGAGTGAGGGATGGCATGGATGGAGTGATGGAGTGAGTGAGGGATGGATTAATTGATAGAGTAAGTGAGGGATGGATGGATGGAGTGATGAAGTGAGCAGGGATGGATGGAGTGATGGAGTGATGAGGGATGGATGGATGGGTGGATGGAGTGAGGGAGTGACTGAGGGATGGATGGATAGATGGATGGATAGATTGATAGATTGATGGATTGATGGATTGATGGATGGATGGATGGATGGATGGATGGATTGATGGATTGATGGATTGATGGATGGAGTGAGTGAGCTAGTGAGTGAGGGATGAATGGATGGAGTGATCGAGTAAGGAGAGATGGATGGATGGATGGATGGATGACATTCAATGGATGGATAGATGGATGGATGGATAGATGAATGCCATTCGATGGATGCATGAAGTTGTGTATCCTTGGATTTAAATGCAAAAAGGAGAGAAGTGTTCGGTGGAGATACCTGGTTGGCACAGCGCAGTGCCCCAAAAAACCTCTGATCCTTTCTGTTGATTCTGAGCTCATCGAAGAGCTGATTCACATGTACAAGGATACCTTTCCCGATGACGAGTGGAAAAACATGTACGTCAGCTTTCTGTTTTCAGAGCCTCCGTTTTTTTTTTTTTCTATACGTCTATATCTTTTGCACTATTTCCTCTTTGTCTGCTCCCACCCCCTCCCTTTTTTGCTTGTTTTTGCTACCTGATGACGCAGCTGTTTGTCTATAAAGGTTAGCCAGGTTTGTACCTTCATTTTTTTTTTTTCTTTCCAGGTGGGCCAAGGTAAAGCCTACAGATGCAGGTGTGGAGAAAACACACAAGACGATCAGTCTCCTCAACGAGGCCCTAAAAGTCGTCTTCAGTGATTTATCTAAGCACACAGTCACCAACAAGGCCGGGAAGAGAGTCACCGTCTCAGTCACGGTTCTCCATCACTTTACGACCTCTTTGAATAACAGAATTGGATACGTGGAAGGAGAGGTAAGAAGGATCACTGAAGAGGCCACTGCTAGGGTGGCCGCAGCTGGGGCTGCTGCTACAGGCATGCAGGAGGGGGAGAGTGCAGGAAGAGGATGCCGAAATGGAAGACGTTCAGGATGAGAAGGGGGGACGGAAGGTACCACTCTAAGAAAGGTTGGCCTACTGGCAGCCATTGGGAGGGGCAAAGAGGTCACCCCCCTCCTCAGTATCATGGTTAAAATAAGATAAAATTTCATAAAAATGATATTATTTACTCAATATTTTATTTTACACGCTCTAAGTCGGTGTACTACATGAATTAAAAGCTCTAGTCTTCATAAATTGCCCCAGAAATGTCCTAAAAGTTATGATTCTTTCATAAAAAAATGTTTCTCAAAATATGATAAAATATAACAAAATATGAGGGAAATTAGTGACAAAATTCACTAAAAAAAAAAAATGACTAAAATATGACTATTCACTAGTTTTTTTTTACCATTTTTTTTCTTGTAAAATATATTAATTGAATGAATGGGAGTCGGTTCATTCAATTTGTGGGTGTTTGTAGACTTGTGTAGCATTTTTTGTTTGTCCGCGTATAATATATACAAAAAAATATAAACCCACAAAAAAAAGTAAAATATGACTAAAATATGAATTTTTTATAATATTTTATAATATTTAGTCATATTTACTAAAAGTTTTATAGGGTACAGTCTAAACGGTACAAAAGCTGACCTCCCTGAACCTAACTACCACTTGATAGTTTAGGCCGCATTTTTGGATAAGCTTGAAAGTCCACGCCGCAGGCGCGGATCATTTATGGTATTTTGAAAGCCAAAGCCGCATATCTGGACGGTGTCTTAACCATCTACGCCACAGACGTGGACGGTCTCTGGAAAAAAGATGCCGCAGATAGAGATGATCTTGATTATATTTTTTCAAGTGGCACTTAGGTTCAGGGAGGTTCAGAAGCTAGTATAGAAGTTAAGTTTTCATTCTAAATCTTAGATTAGAATCTGAAATACTACTAGAAGTATTAATTCTATAAAGTGATGATGATGATGATTCAGAGTTGAATGTATCAAAGTTTACCTGATATGTACGATTGCGATCTACCCATTAATTCATCGATCCACCTTCTAGTGCATACTTTACGTCTCAGCTAGCGTCGAGCTCCTCGAGAAACTCAATACTGTTTTCGCAAGAGACCACTCTCACCGATCGAAACCCTACTAGGAGCCGACCCCACAGTTGCTTGTTCATACCACACACTGTTTTTTCAACTACTCTCGACTTCTTCCTTCACTTGCCTAAGCACTTGCACGACTGGCTCTACAGGAACTACCAGCGGCTCATCGAATCGAAAGTCTTCCAGAAGAATCGCCTGCGGGAATACACACACGAGCACAGACACGTACACACACACACACACACACACACACACGCACGTGTATGTACATACAGCGCTCCAACTGGGGTTAGGCATCCTCTAACTAACTAACTAACTAACTATTTGTACACGCACATACATACATACATACATACATACACGTTTTGATTGTAAACAAACAAACGTTGCATGTCATGCCCCGCAGTTGGCCAGAGCCCAAGTGGTGCGCTCACCGGCTTTAACTGCCTCAATTCAAATTCAAATTCAATTCACACACACACGAGAGAGAGAGAGAGAGAGAGAGGGAGAGAGAGAGAGAGAGAGAGAGGGAGAGAGAGAGAGAGAGAGAGAGAGAGAGGGAGAGAGAGAGAGAGAGAGAGAGAGAGAGAGAGAACCGCACCGAAAGGAAAACTGCACATGGAGGTGGCGCCACCTTCGTCAACAGACATTGCAGGGCGACGACGCACTCAGACACAGTGTCAAAGAAAGCCGCACTTACAACCCCCCTAGAACAACGATGCACGTGCCTGCTTATGATTGATGTAGCCCACATTCAAACAAGATCTGCTTCACAAAGACCCAACCAGAGAGATAGGCCGACGGACAGCCTATATTTTTCCTTCTTTTCCTCCCTTCACTTCATGTATCGGATATGCAACAGGCAAACAAAGAGAGAGATAGGCCGACAGACAGCCTATATTTTTCCTTCTTTTCCTCCCTTCACTTCATGTATCGAATATGCAACAGGCAAACAAAGAGAGAGAGAGGCCGACAGACTATATGACCTACAGGTAGACAGACTAAGCAATCAGACAAGACGGATAGACAGACAGACAGACAGACAGACAGACAGGAAGACAGACAAATGGACAAAAAGACAATAAATGGCAGAAGGACCGAAACACAGGCAGAAGTTTGCACACAAGTAGCAGACAGAGAGAAACAGACACAAAGACAAACGGGCATACAGAAATTTTGGGGGATAGATAGATAGACGGATGAACAGACGAGCACGCATCGACGGAGCCACCCACCCACCCACCCTATGTTTCAGCCCAACGCTCTCTGCCACATTCCAGTA
Source organism: Chromera velia (assembly GCA_018398765.1). Lineage (NCBI taxonomy): Eukaryota > Chromeraceae > Chromera > Chromera velia. The sequence continues at coordinate 10,027 of JAHBMJ010002091.1, read as the reverse complement.
GTATTCCTGGCCATGGAGCCAATCGCCGTAGCCAGAGACGTGGTCTGCGAGAATTGTTCAATAAGGGTGGCATCAGGGGTTTTCACTTTCACGATTGAGGCATCCAGTCGAAAATTCAAGGACGTGTGTATCGCAAAAAATACAGACAGTGCCGGGAACAATCCAAAGCAGCCAGAGGTTTTGAAGCCTCCTTCATTCGTTCTGTGGCTGAGAATTTGAACAGGCGGGCGAGACTAAATCAGGCCCGGGAAAGTGAATGGCTCGCGGGACTCTGTTGCAATTCTGCTCTCCAACAGGAACAGGGGGGCAGACGTCAGCATGCATACATACATACATACATACACACATACATACATACATACGTAGAGGCGGACAGACAAAAAGACAGGCAGGTAGGCAGGCAGACGCAGGCAAACATACAGACAAACAGAGAGTAAGAAAGACAGACAGATACATACAGAGTCAGACAGACATACATACAGACAGACAGAAGGACAAATAAATCTGTACAGAGGCAGGCAGGCAGACGGACCTTTGACAGGAATCATGTTGACCACTACAGTTCCACGCTCGCAGAACAGAGTTGACGCGAGAGCGGCCCCTTCAACGCCAATCACGATTGACGCCTGCAGGACCACACAACATGGTGGTGTATGGGTGGGGTTATCTACATGCAGAGGGAGAGACAAAGTACAGGTCACGGCATGAAAAATGAGCAGGAAGTGGCCAGAGGGCATCTAATCTCAATATTGACAAACAGAGAAAGGTGTGGGGGAAAGGGAGGGGTGAGGGCGAAGAGGAAAGTCATTGGACAGGGAGAGGCAGACAAAGGGTGGACCCAAAAAGCGAGGCAGAGAGAAGGAAGAGACAGAGAGAAGAGAAGGGAAAGCTGACCTGATGAAACTTCAAGACTTGATCTCTCCATCGCACAGAGCTTGATGGTACGAGTTCCTCGACTATCCAACCTTCTCCGTCCTCAGACTCAAACAGGCGCTTTACACTTTCAAAAAAGGGGCTACGGTTCAGCATCACCCTATCACTCCCTCGTTTCCCTTCACCCCCTTTGGCTTCCCTTTGCACAATCAGAACTTTTTTTTTCGTTTTCGTCTCCATCGCCGACGACGAGCGTTCGCCCTCTGCTTCCAAAATCCCCATCCTAACCAAAGGACTTCCCATCACAAGTTGCCGGGTTCTTTCCAAAGCAGAGGCAGACTCGAAGAACGCAGACTCACGGACGGACGGAACAATCACCTCGACCCCAAAGTAGAGCATACAAGGATCATACCACACTATCTGCACTCGCAAAGGGACAAAATGTCAAGAAATTCAGCTGACAAATACTCACAGTATTCAATGATCGGTCTGATCTTTGTGAAAAATGGGCCGAAGGGCGAGACGGAGAAGAACTTCGAAAAATACCAACCAGAGCAGTCAGTGAGACTGCAGTAACCTCCTCTCAACAGCCCAGTAATCACTTCTTCTTCCTGTTTACGTTCCAGCTCACGTTGCGGCACTGACCGACCCGGTCGGAGGGGATCCCCGCGACCTCACTGGCGTCTCGGGCCATGGGCGTGTCGTAAAGAAGAACCCGCGTGTGCGCGTCCAGGCCCCCCTTGGATCTCTTCCCTCTTCCTTTTCTCTTCCCAGTGTTCTCTGAAATGCCCCCAGCCTCATCCTCGCTGCCCTCTCCTTTGAGAATACGGGCATACTCAAACAGGAGAGGGACGGTCTCCACCACAAAGCTGCATGGGAGGGAAGCTGCGTGCGTGTTATCCGATGATTCATGTGAACGTGGATGTCTCTGTGAGCGAGCACGCACACTCAGCGACAAAAGTATGCACACACAGACACGCACACAGACACACACACGCACACACACACACACACACACAGAGAGAGACACACTCAGAGAGAAAGAGAAAGAGAGAGAGAGAGACAGACACAGAAAAACACTCAGAGAGAAAAAGAGAGAGAGAGAGCCCTGTGCCGATGCAAACCTGCCGACATCCCGTGTGTGAGCCCTGAGAGGGACGCAGTGAGACTTCGAATCCCGAGTAAGCTACGCTGGCTTTTGTGTCTGTCTGTCTGTCTGTCTGTCTGTCTGTCTGTCAGACCCACTCACTGGTAATAATTGATCTGGTACAACGAGAGGCCCTGGATCAAGCTTGGAAGAATCTGCACAGTTGCAAGATTCAAGGAATGGCAACGAACATTCAAGGAAGAAACATGGAGACAATTCAATAAGGGCGCCTCAGGACGACATTTTATAAATCTCAATCTGTTTCACCGACCCTGAACCCGGCTCCCAGAAAATCAAAACGCAGAATCCAAGACACACTTCACTACCAACCAACCAGCACAGACAGATACGCACACACGCACACACACACACACACACACACACACACACAGAGAGACACAATTGCGCAATTCGGACCAACGTACAATCACTGAGGGATTCTCCTTCCACTTTTTCGGAGCATCTCGACACTCCGCCTTTTCTGAAAAAAACCCTGCAATCAACGCA
>JAHBMJ010002091.1:0-2500 GCA_018398765.1 Chromera velia | reverse complement strand
GAGGGAAAGAAACCAAATTGTCTGTCTGTCTGAAGAAAGGAAACGAAAAAGTAAAGCGAAGAGAAGACGATATAGTCTGTCTTGTCTGTCTGTCTGTCTGTCTGTCTGTCTGGCTATCTGTCTCTCCGTCTGCGTATATGAATGTGTGTCATGCACAAAAAGAAGAAAAGGACGTCATGAAGTAAGTCTGCCTGTTTGTCTGTCTGTCTGTGTGTCTGTCTGTCTGTCTGTCTGTCTGTCTGTGTACCGTCTGTAGGTTGTTAGAGGGTGCAAGGGTCACTGACTCATTCCACTGGCAGGAACAGGTGCTTACAAAGATAGACACAATCACGCACATGCCAGTCGGTCTAACTATCACTCTGTCTCTTTGTTGGATGGTGGTAGAGAGGAGCAAGAAAGACCTGCAGAGTCGAAAAGACAAATAGATACTCTCTCTTTGTCTTGCACGCGCAGCGAGGTGAATATGAGACTGGAAAGGACCAAAAGGTACATTCAGTCACCAGGAGGAGAATGAAAGAAATGAGCGAAAAAAACATCCGTCCATCCCTGAAATTTGCCTATGTAAAGGATTGATTTCCAACTTCCTTACTTCCTCCTTTCTCTCCCTGCTTCCCTATATCGTTGTAGATTCAGTGACTGACCCCCCCGTACCGAGAGATGGATGCATGGTTTGTTCGAATGAATGAATGAATAAATGGAGTTTGGACTCAACGATTCATTCCAAGATTCTCTCTCGTCCACACACGGAATAAGGATCCGATGCGGTCGTCTGTCTGTCTGTTCTGTGCCCTCTCGGCAAAGGCAGGTTAACGGAAGAAGAAGAGAAGATCACCGACGAGGACATTCGACAAGCAGTATCGATATGTCTTCATCGTGCTCCTCAAAATGTTTTGTTTTGGGGGATAGAAAAACGGAAGGAAGCAGAGGGAGGAGCATGGCCGGAACTTTTGCGTTAATTCCCTCCACATGGTTGTTTCTGTTCTGGTTTGGTCCCCGTGTTTTTGACTAGATCAAAGAATGCCTGTGGCGTGCATCACTCACTAAGACCGTTTTCTCAAGGTGACTTCTTTCCTTTCTTGGCAAGGCTCTATTAACAGCCAGCAAGAATGAAAACAAATGATCAAAAGAGCTGCAGCAGGTGCATGGAGAGGTCTCCTTCCTTCTTGGAGATGTATGGAGGGATTGCCCTTGTTTGTCCAGAGAACGAACCCGAGTTCAGACGACGCTCCGCTTGTTCTGCAGGGCGGCTGAAGAGAAAAAGAACGAAAAACAGGAATCACTTCAAGGATGAGGAAGCAGGACGGGTCTGTATGTCCGTTTGTTCTGTCGGTCGTGTGACACCTACCCTTCAGGAAGTGTAGAGGCAAGGGGCGTGCCACTCTACACCTTGAGGGCCCTCTGACAGATAGACAGACCTAGCTGTTGGGGTGTCTGACAGACCTTGTCTTTTTTTGTCCTCTGCTCCTTCCTTCTTTGTTTCTTTCATTCATTCTAGATTTCTTCCTTTCTTTCCTAGTTTCTTTCCTCCTTTGTTTCTTTCTTCCTTTTCTTTTCTTTCTTCCTTCCTTCCTCCCTTCATTCCCTCCTCCCTTTCCTTGTATGCTTCACCCGTGAAACGAAGAGGGAGACAAAGAAAGACGAGGTCTGCCTGTCTGTTTATTTCTTGGCATGTCATCTGTCTGAGTCTGAGGGGCAGTTTGATGGTCTTGGACCAACACAGAGAGAGTGTCTTCAGGTATTGAGGTGGAGGCCTGGGGGAGGGANGGGCGGGGACAAGGAAGCGAAAGAAAGTGAAAAAGAATGGTGCGAACTAGGGTGCGAATGTAAAGAAGAAAACAAGACACAGTCGCATGAAACCCCTGCAGAGTTTTTCTTTCACGGCACATTCTCTCTGTCATTGGCAGTTCCGGTACTGAATCTTTCTATCGTCTTCTTTCATTGATCCTCTCAAAGGTGTTCAATCAATATGTTGGATTACGACTGGCAGTAAACAAGAAAGTGTCAGATTGAATATCATTGAATAAAGTGATTAAATCTTAGGGCAATTCTAATTAATTTTAGAGCAAAACTACTACATAGTTTTTGTATTCTAAACCTCCCAGCTTACAGAAAATTAGGAATTATTATATAGTCCGCGGAATAATTTTTTTCTTTTTAAATTCTATTGAATATATGAATAGATATTACCACTGTAACAATTTACCATATATTCTTTGGACTTAGGATAAGATAAGATAGGATTAATGTCTGGAGGAGTGGCCTCGTGCTCCAATGCCGAGCGTTCACCTTTCAAAGTTGTCTTAACATTTATTCCAATAATAAGTTATAACTAGATTTATAATCGCTTAATAGCTAGTTTAGCTAGTTAGTTTAATGGTCTAGTTGATGGTAGTCTAGACTTAGGAGTGGTTTCTATATTTTTATATTTTATATTATATTCTCCTAAATAACAATATAATGTATATGTGTATATATATATATATATATATATATATATATA
>JAHBMJ010002090.1:0-22880 GCA_018398765.1 Chromera velia | reverse complement strand
CAAAAGAAGAGGGGGTCATTAAGCAAATGTGTCTTCGCTTTTTCAGTTTCCGCTCTCTCAAATCTCTTCCTTTTCTGCCGGAAGATCTCTCTCCTTTTTTTAAAGATGTCTTCCACCCTTTCCTGCTTTAACTCTCTCTCCACCCCACTTGCACAGTCTTCAACTTCTTTCCTTACTTTCTTCAGACATTCCTGCAGCTCTTTATATTCCTCATCCCACCACCCTTCCTTCTTTCTAAACAACGTTTTGAAGGTAGGAGGCTGTTGCTTCTCTATCGCTTTCGCTATTACTTCCTTCACCGGCCCAACCAAAACCCGACACCAGGCTATGGCCAAAGCTTTCACCCGGTCTTTCTTATCTTGAGGGCTCACTGGGGAGGAGGTCAAAGAAGAGGGCAAAAAGGCTGTCGAGGAGGGTGAGGAGGAAGACACAGGAGGGGGTGGGGGAAGGGGAGGCTCTTCGAATGGTTCAACTTCTCTATGATACTCCCAGAGTCCCTGTCATGTCTCTTCCACCAGCTTTCTTGCTGCTGCCGCTATTGGCAGCAAATCCTCATCTTTCACCGCTGCCTTTCTGATGGATCTGTAAAGCGGGGGGCACTGTTGCAGGGATGGGGCATCCGTCCGCTTTCCCGCAGCCTCAAGCGAAGAAGAGAGGAGAGAAAAACAGATAGATGCATGGTCATGATCGGAACCAATCAATCTATCGAAAGCGATTTCCCAGTCCATGCAAGAGGAGAGAAGGAAAGGGTCAACCAATGCATAATCAACAACGGATGCCTCTTTTTTCGTGTTCTTTGATTTACAGGTACAAACACCTGAAAAGCGGAAGTCTTTGCCCCCACACTTCCCTTGCAGACCATTCAGGATGAGTAGGTTGCTTTCACCGCAAAGACGCACCAATTCATGGCCCATGGGGTCGACTGACTGCTTGCATTCTGAATGCCAGATGAAAGAGGGAGCCGACTCGTCAGAACCAGTAGATTCGTCCTGTTCGAACAGTTGCTCACGATTCCATTTGAGACCTTCTGGACAGAGCGATGCTGTGTGAGAGTTGAGGTCCCCCAGGACCACTCTCGGCTCTCCCAGGGGGACAGAGCACAGGGAATCAGACAGGATCTCTTTCGTGTTATCTTTCTTATGATTCGACTAACCCTCCAGCAAATACACCTGAAACATATGCAGTTTTCTACCCGACGGGTAGATGGCCACCCTGGCAATGCTCGGCCCTACCAGCTCAAACTCCGGTCTGAGTTCCCCCCAACGGTCCGATTTAACCAAAATGCATACGCCTCCAGACCGGATTTCTTTATCTGCACAAGCGGAATAGACTTTTGTCTTTCTCCTTCTCCATTCCCTATGTGACCAATTTACTCCTTTCCAACCCCCTAGTTCTAGATCGCAGGACAGGTGCTGTGTTTCAACCAGAACCACAACATCCGCATCCGTTTCAGTGAGCCATGAACTACGGGAAGGCACTCTGAAATATAGATGTGGTCGTCGAACGACTTTGCAGTAGCAATCTAAGCTTTAAAACATTTAAAATGAACTCCAAACTTATTTTATAAGCAAAAGAAGTTCTAAAAAACAAAAAAATGACACTTTTAGAGTATTGGTTAAAGGTTTTTATTCGGTTTGAGCTTAAAAACTATATGTCTCCACCTCTAGGTTCTTAGGTTCCTAGAATCTAGGTTCTAGCCTTCTCAGTCTGACCCTCCAAGAACCCCAAAGAACCTGTCCAAAACCAGTTATGAAACATTGAATACGATGAAAATATTCAAAAGTTTGTCCACCAATCCGACTGAAAAACGTTGGAAAAGGACTGTGAGAGGTAGAGGGAGAAAGAGCGACAAAGAAGGTTCCAGATAGTAAAGATTAAAAAAAGAAAAAGAGGGTTCCAAGATTTATCAAGACTCCAACAAAAAATCTATTATGCAAGGTTGGCTCTTCTCTAACTCAATTAAGCTTTGAAACCATTTTTTTGAATGGTAATGGTATCACTATTTGATGCGTGACAACCGCTCTTTGCTTTGATATGCTTCATGAAAGTGTCAACCGTTACGTTGCTCTCTGTGTGGGCTATACATTTCTGCCCTTTCTCTATAGAATGATAAGAAGAAAGCTTTTGAACCCTCAGGGTTGCGAGCGATTGCACACGTCCAAGATGAAGAAAATGACCTAGATAAACTGTACTAGATTGGCAGGGATTGCTGTGCATACATATCCTAACTCCAACGAGGCTTTGACCGACTTAGCCAACATGAGTGCTTTCTCTTTCCTTTGGCAGTTAGGCCAAAACAGGAAGCCTGAAAAGATTCGCGTCGATAACGTCCCACTTTCTTCTGTGTTCTTTTATATTTAACATGCATATGAAATGAATAAAACCGTCTTCATGAAAGATAAAGAGCTTGCTCATCTTGTAAATCTGTTTGAAGAGAAGAAAAAGCGAGTTGATAGCTGAGTTTTATGATTTTGACGGTCAATTTTGGCATATGTAAGCATCTGTTTTATTTGTTTAGATTATTTTAATCATTTAAATTAGGTCTTTAGTCTTTCTAAAGCTTTAGGGGAGGGGTTCTTCATGGTTCTTATAGGTTTTTGTCTAGGTTCCTAGAACTTAGGTTCTAGCGGTTTTTTTAGAGAGTAAGAACCAAATGATGGAGACACTACTTTGACGCAATATAGACTTGATTCTTCTTTAAAGAACCTGAAAGAAGCTTACACTAACGAGTCTAGAAAAGCAAAAAACAGTGTTGGAACCTATTAGAACCTATGTTATATTATCTTCAATTAAAGCATAAATATGCATGGTACTAGGGTTCTACCTAGGAGTGCTGCCCCGTAGGCCATGAACGAATGTCTCCATTTCTTATCTTCCGCTGCAATCCTCCCACATTGATGTAGGTAAAGCGTAGACGGTCCTGTGGGTGAGACACCGTCAAGTCCTGGTAGCAAGCATTCCTTCGCTTCTTGAACTTGCCTCTTTTTACCTTCCAATACTCTCTCACGGCTTTCTATTTGATTATTCTCTCATCCTCCGACCTTTCTTTCATCAAGTCCCTTTCTTTTACCCATTCGAGACCAGACTTAGGAGAGCGCCTGATTTCAAACCATCTCTCACCACCATGTAACCTTTTATGCCCTAATACAAGTAGAGGAGGAAAAGAAGAAAAAGAAGAAGAAGAAGAAGAAGAAGAAAAAGAAGAGGGGGAGGAGGGGGGAGAAGAAGAATCCAAAAAAGAAGAAAAAGAAGAAGAGAACGATTTGGGAGGAGCATGCGAGGTAGCAGAGCAAAAGGAAGAAGAATCATCCAGAATATTACGATCTCTCCTTTGTTTCTTTCTCCTCCTTTTCTTGCTGTGTGGGATGAGGAGTGTTAAGGCTGGCACAAAAGAGGAAGGTCGATAAATAGGAGGGAGATCGCCCCGCGGGGAAGAGGACTCAGAGTTAGAAAGGCGTGGCGATCCAGAAAAAGGGGATGGAAGGCCCTGTCCCCTCGAGCGAGAAAGCTTGTTAGAAGACGGCGAAGGCCGTGAAAGCAAAACTTCATTCGAGCTGCGATTCAGTGCAGGATTAGATCCTCCATCGAGTCCCAGCTCACTCTCATCATAAGCAAACAACGAGGAAGAGGAAGAAGACGAAAAATGTGAAGATGCAGAGAGAAAAGGTTCTTCGGCCATAGCAGATCCAGAAAGAGGAGAAAAAGAGGAGAGAGAAAGAGAGTTCACAGGATTTTGAACCTGTATGCATGCATTCAACGGGTCGATCAGGCCGGGATGAGGGAGAGGTCCAGCTGGATGGCCCCCTTCCTTCCCAGCACAACCTGACAAATCTCGCACGGCCCTATTTCTGTTAATCCCTCCCCCCCTTCCTTCTTTCCCCCTACTGCCTGCCGCCGAGGAAGAAGAAGAAGAAGAAAAAGAAGAAGAAGAAGAAGAAGAAGAAGAAGAAAAAGAAGAAGAAGGGTCCATCCAGTGGCCTGGCCTCTCCCCTCCCTCCCCTCCCTGTCCGTTGCCCCCCTCGTTCCTTCCCTTGCAAGGTCTAGCAGAAGAAGAAGAAAAGAAAAGAGCAGACAAAGAAGAAGAAGAAAAAGAAGAAGAAGAAGAAGTAGGAGCAGCAGCAGCAGCAGCAGAAAAAGAAGAAGAAGAAAAAGAAGAAGAAGAAGAAGAAGCAAAAAAAGAAGAAGAAGAAGAAGAAGAAAAAGAAGAAGAAGAAGAAGAAGAAGAAAAAGAAGAAGAAGGAGCAGCAGCAGCAGAAGAAGAAAAAGAAAAAGAAGAAGATTCTGAAGAAGAAGAAGAAGCAGCAGCAGCAGCAGCAGCAAAAAAAGAAGAAGAGGAAGAAGAAGAAGACAAAGAGGAAGCGGAAGGAGAAGGGGAGGGAGAAGAAGAGGAAGAAGAAGAAGCAAAGGGGGAAGAATTTCCAAAAGGATTCTGACATTTGCCCTGTCTTCCTAGAGAACAGTTCCAGCAAGCCCTTTTCAGCTTAGCGCACCTACAGTGGCTGCAGGTGCTATTCGCAGCACAACTACATTTGTAGCACTGGGTCCCCTCCTCCTTCGACTTCTTTCTCCCCGAGGCATCCGGAGGACCCGGGCCATCACCCCCTCTTTTGTCTTTTCCTTTTTCATTTTCTCTATTCCCTTTGAAGCTTCTTCCATTACCCCCCTTTCCTTTCTCCCCTCGTCTATCCATTCTTTTCTTCGTCTCTTCATTTCCTTTCCCTCCTGTCTTCCCCGTTGGTTGGTTTTTCCCCCCTTCTCCCACTCCAGTGAGAGAGAGAGGAAGAGGAAGTGAAAGAAAAGGAAAAGAAACATCGCATACATTTGTCACCTTCCATTCGATACCTTCTGCACTCATGTGTTCTTCTTTATCCAAAGAGATGACATTGTTAGCTACTCCGAGAGGAGAGTGGCGTGTATCGAGAGTCGATGCATCCGAGAGAGGCGAAGGGGTCTTACCTCTGTGAATGTTATGTGTGATCGCTGGAGAAGATGGCGTTCTGTCATACGTTCTTTGTCCGAAGTCTACCGAGAAGGCCTCTCTTCTATGCATGCACGAGCCGAGCTTACTGTGATGGCATACTTCATTCCCTCCCTGCCCGCCCAGAAAGTCCTCTTCTATGTCCCCCCCTCCAAGTTGCTGCTTCCCCTCCCTTCCCTTCAACCCCCCACCCTGACTCTTTGGAGTTCCCGTCTCCAACAAATCCGGAGGTCTTTGGCCCCACCTCTTTCCAGAAGGCCATCCGCGAGTCCCTTTCCGTGCCCTCCTGAAGTGTCTCCCTGTCCATCTCCCTCCGCCCTGCCGTGACCTGCACATAGGAGGAGGGGGGGGAAACTGTGTCTTCTCAGAAAAAGCAAGTTATGACTTTCTTAACACTTTTAAAGGTTTTTTAGCAGAACGTGCAAGCGGGCCAGCACTGGCCAACCGGTCTTGCTGCACAGCGCGCCTCCAGAGAGCCATGACCGAGCACGTACGCATCTTGCAGATCTGATTCAATGCATGCAGAATTAATTGCATGTACGTAAATGCATGTAAACAGTAATTCGACGATACAGAATGATGGAGTCAGATAAGTCAGAGACTTGATTGATGGTTGGAAGTGAAGTAGCCTTGCTTCACACACCTTCTGAAAACGAACACGTATAAGTGCTGTGTGCGCTCACGGGCAAAGGCGCCCCTAAACAAGCAGTGTTTAGCTCTTTCTGGTAACAACCCAGTGAGAGAATGAGTGAGTCGGGATCGCCGTTTCCGGTTCTACAGAATGACCAGGCCTTCAAGCCCTGGTGGGATCAGTGCATGTCGAAAACAGAAGGGGCAGAAAAGCTCTTCGGTGCCTCTGATAAGAATATTACACAATGGCAGCAAGCAGAATTTACTCGGCAACTCATAAGCATCCAATTGTTGGAAAGTCCATCCAACATCTTTTCGATCAAAAGAATGACTCCCATGATACGACGTTCCGACATGCTGGCACCCTGAAGATAGATTGGGCCAAGTATAGGGATGCCCTTTTAGACAAAGTCAAACAGCTCCGTGAAGAAACTGCGAAGGCCAAATCCAAAAAGAATGCGCGTGAATGGCGTGTACTTGCGGATAACGGCCGAGATTAATTTTCGTATCGTTTCAACTTTTTGTCGACTTCTTCGAGGTACTAGAGAAGGAGATGAAGGACTCAAAGGGAGAGAAGGACGTTCCTAATTCCCTGAGAGGGGAAGTTGTGTTTGCTTGTTTCCTTACCTACAACCAGAGGATGTTGGGGACAGATTGGGATGAAGACGATCTGTCCGACTACGGGAAATTGATTGCGGAGGCAAAGAAGCTCGCAGGCAAGACCCAAACCAACATTATCACGGAACCAGCAGGAGGTTCGCCTGCCTGGCAGACCGCCACCACCAACAACATCACTCAGATGAAGAAAGCTGCAGTGCAGTCATCAAGCAGGAGGCTGCCTTTGTCAGTGGCGCTGGGTTCCCTCCGAGGGGGAGGAATAGAGGCAGAGGGCGGGGAAGAGGCAGTTCAGGGGCAGGTCAAGGAGGAGGTTATGGGGGGCAAGAGAGAGGCCAAGAAGTGAACCCAAACGATTGCCCAAAGTGTGGCAGAGCAGGGGGGTATGACCCAGAATGGCTTGAGAAGAATGATTGTCCGGGGAAGACGTACACGTGCGAGATCTGTAGGAAATACGGACACAGGCCACGCGTGTGCAGGAAGAAGGGGGACACTGCAAACACCCCCCAAGCATCCACATCTAACTCCAGAGGCAGAGGAGGCCCCCATTCACAGAGGGGACGTGGAGGGATGCAAGCTGCTCGAGGTGGTGGCCCCGGACGATTCGATGGCAAGGCAGCCTACTACGCTCAACATGAGAAGAATAGTCAAGGGTGCACACCTGACCAATATGAGGTCAGCAGACTTGCGGGACATCGTTTCCAGTCTGGAAAAGGTTCTCAGAAGGCAGGCCACCTTCTTGAGTGTTTTCGAAATAATATGTGTATGTCTGTGCTTCCTCACTCATCTCCCTTCTCTCTGTCTCTTTGGTATTGGCAGGGTGTGGAGGAAGGAATTCGACAGACATCCTAGCAGACATCTCACACGACATTCCGGATGAGGGATGGTGCGCCCCAACCATTCTTTGTCGACGTGAAGGAGCACCACGCCTGCATGGTGGACTCCACTGGAGACGATACGAGACCCCCAGACAAGTCAGTATCGGTCAGTCAACACAGACTTGCTGCACGCCGTCGGATGCACATCGATTCATGCACCACGGCACCCATAGGATGGGAGAGAGAGCTGGGGGGAATGGTTGTCTGGAGTAGGCCAACCTGCTCAGGGAGAGGGAGATGGAGACAGAGAGGGAAGGGACGAGTCACCTGATGGGAGAGACCACGAACCAAAACACAGTGATGATGAGGATTCTCTCTTCGGAGAGAACTTCTTCGCACCCGATGCCCTGACAGGAGGGCAGTTGGGTGGAAACAACAAACAAGAACAGGATGGGGGGCCTCCGGGGGCAGACCTTGGAGATGAGCCTCCTATAGACAACGTCTTCTTTCTTGCTCCTCCCCACGACTGCTTCTACCTAGGACCGGACTCCGAGCATCCTATCACAGTCCTTGACGATTTCAAGCAGGGATCCACGCAAACCCCTGCGCTTCCGGAAGAGGTCAAGAGGGGAGACTTCGATGAGGCATGCAGAGACGAGTGGCTGAAAAACATTATAGGTAAGGGAGTGTTGGGTAGGGTGGTCGACAGAAAGGAAATGGACTCTGTTATGCGCATGGGTTGGAGACTCACTTGGAAAGAGAAAGAAACCAAGCAGGCAGAGAAAGAAAAGGAAGAGAACAGGCAGAAGGAACGGAAGGCAGGAATTGATCGGCAGTCAGGACGACAGGCAGACGGTTCTCAGGGAGACAGAGAGGCGTAGCAGCCTCGTAAGTACAAGGGCAGGAAAGGAAGGATGAAAGAGAACAAACCGAGACAGGCAAGGCCAAAGAACAGAAAGCCAAAAGCAAGATGCTTTGGAAAGGGTTTCATAGACAAAAGAGCGGTTGACACTTATGTGGGAACACCTTCTATCTGGGCAATTCTTATGTTCTGCATTTTCTCTTTAACTTTCTGTCTCTCTCGTTTTGTGGGGGACATCTCTGGAGCGTTCCTCACTGCCCCTCACAAGAATGACAAGAGAGCCGCAGTCATCATTCCCGATTGGCTGCCGCACATTCTAGCCAAGAACTCATATGAAGACATGAACGACAGGGACTACGAGACCCTCAGAAAAGCAGCCCTCGAAATCAAGCCGGGGAAGCTTCGATTGGTGGAAAAGGGACTCTACGGGATGCCCTGCTCAGGCAACATCTTTAACAAAAGCCTTGCAGGAGTCCAGGGTGAGGCAGGATATGAACGAGTAGAGACAGGGGTGGCAGTCAAAAGAGGTGAGGCAGGTGAGCCCGCTGTGGATGTCCAAATCAATTGGATTGATGATGTACTTGGGGTAAGGAGAGGTTGGAAAGAGACCGCAGAAGAAATTATATTTCTCAGAAGCAGGTTTGAATGGGGACACCTCTCCAAACTTTCCTCTGATGCCAGCATCAAATATGCCGGCATGGACTTCTCTTTCTTCAATGAGACAGTGGAGGTGTCTCAGAACTTATACAGCAGGGGGGTTAACACAGATGCCCTTTGGAGAACGATCGGAGAAAAGAGAAAGAAGGGGGAAGTGAAAGCCATAGAACTCGAACCCGTAACCGAAATGGAGAAGGAAGGGGGATTGGAGCCGCTCATGCGGAGTATCAATGGTGTGTTGCATTGGATGGTGCGCACACGACCCTCCAGACGTGTCTGGGCAGATGAGCTCAGTTGCCACTCCACCCGACCATGCAGGAGAGTTGTCAGAGCAGCAGTCAGGGTCCTAGAAATGCTAAAGGAGAAGAAAGAGCCGATCCATCTGCGGGCACTGAAACGATTTAAGAGAGTCATGCTAGCTATGCTAGGTGACAGCTCCTACTCCTGAACGACCTACAGTGGAAGGTTGGGTTGGCTGATATTCTTGGTTGAAGAAGGATGGACTCCAGAGACAGCAATGCAGGAAGCCAACCCATGGCAAAACATCATAGCATGGCACACTGAACGCCACAACCACAAACATGGGAGTAGCACAGCAGCAGAAGCAACTAGCTTCGAAAGCGTCATCAAGCATCTTCCCCGTTTAAAGACACTCGCAACCCACCTGTGGGGTCAGGAACCGAAAGTACAATTCTTTACTGATTGCAACTCATTCTTTGAACAGTTGAGGACGGGCATAGCAGCAGACGGTACCTCACAGGGGATGCTTGATTTCATCATACAGGAACTCGGATGGACCAGAGGGTCAGTGACTTGGTGCAGGAGAGAGGTCTAGATGGCCAACGCGCTGACTAAGCCGTGTTGGCCTGGGAAAGAATTTTCATAAGCAGAGAAGAATAAATGACAGAACAAGGATGACAGAAGAAAGACATAGATCTTTGCAAGATGGGGGGGTGAGCAGAACATGCAAGCGGGCCGGCACCGGCCAACCGGTCCCGCTGCACAGCGCGCCTCCAGAGAGCCATGACCGAGCACGTACGCATCTTGCAGATCTGATTCAATGCATGCAGAATTAATTGCATGTACGTAAATGCATGTAAACAGTAATTCGACGATATAGAATGATGGAGTCAGATAAGTCAGAGACTTGATTGATAGTTGGAAGTGAAGTAGGCTTGCTTCACATACCTTCTGAAAACGAAAACCTATAAGTGCTGTGTGCGCTCAAGGGCAAAGGCGCCCCTAGATAAGCAGTGTCTAGCTCTTTCTTTTTTACATGTTCTAGCTTGTTTAAAAAATTATATATTTGCCTTTAAAAAGGTCTCCCAACTATGGGGGCAACATACACATCATGGAAGCGCATGGAAGTGGCAATCATCATAAGATAAAAATGTAGGCTAGCTAGGGGTATTTCCATAAAAACATCAGCATCTATCAAACATTTGGTGCACAGAATTGTATGCGTAGATCTAGTGAGCCTTCAGAATTGCACGCTCAGCCCTCGCATTGATGCTGAGGCCCCGCCGCCACCTACCGCTCCACTCGGCACCCCCATTCACCCCCTCAGATCTCTCTGTCCAGGATTACCAATTTTTTCGGTGGTAAAGCAAACTGATTACCGGTCAACCGGTAATTGCCGGTAGAGTTGCCAGCGACCGGTAGAGTCACTAGTACCAATAGTCACTATAGTTAATCTAAGCTTTTTAGGCTAGTAAGACTAGCTAACGGCAAGTTCGGCAAACCAGATAGATCTAGATGGGCACTAGCTATGTCACTAGCTATGTGAGTGCAACCTAGATGTACAAGTTGTCCAGGTCCGACCAGAATTAATAGTACATAAGATTCATCAAGATGGCAGTCATAGAGGTGTATCCTCCTATTAGGACACCAGGGGGGGGGGAGCATCCAAGCTTGCTCCGTTATGCCCGTGGATGGCGGGACAGGCATCGGGCGCTTCGCGCCCGATACGCCGGACACCGCCCCCCCCGGTGTCCGCTGCTACCGGCCCGTGCGAGAAGGGATACCCCCCTCTGGTGCCCATGCGGAGTTGCCCACCGAGGCTAAGTCAGACGTTCAGCTTTTTAATGCATGCATGCATCAAGCATTTTTTTTCTTAGAGGCCCATACATGTAGCGATGCTCTATAATAATACAATAACATGTTTTGTGTGTGCAAACCGGGGAAAGTCTCTCAAAATTATGCGGACTATCTTTGGAACTCAAACCGCACAACCTATCTTCAATGTTCAAAATTAATTTCACCGCCCATAAGATATATTAGTTTAAGATATATTAGTGTTTTTGAGTTTTAAGATAGTCTTAGATAGTTGAAAAGATTTTAGGATATTGTATAGCTGAGAAGTTAGGAGTTTTTTTTGTCCACCATTATGCCTCACACCCCTCTGCCATCCATAGTCCGGCGTTTTCAGATGACCTCATTTTGAATCACACCGGGGGGGGGGCATCCACCCTCAGCTCTCGTAGCGTTGTACACCACCCTCCCCCCAGTGTCATACACCTCTATTGGCAGTCGATCAAACACAAACGTGTATGAGTCTTAAAAAGAACAGCTAGTATGCCTTGACTAGCCTCGATAGACGTAAAATTAATTAAATTAAATGCACAGAATGGCAAAGACAAAAGTAAGCGTAAAGCAGGTACACATGCTGAGATTTGGAAGACAATGAGGCAGGCACAGATATCAGAGAAGCTGAAATTAAGATCCCTCTGCCATCCATAGTCCGGCGTTTTCAGATGACCTCATTTTGAATCACACCGGGGGGGGGGGCATCCACCCTCAGCTCTCGTAGCGTTGTACACCACCCTCCTCCCAGTATCATACACCTCTATTGGCAGTCGATCAAACACAAACGTGTATGAGTCTTAAAAAGAACAGCTAGTATGCCTTGACTAGCCTCAACAGACGTAAAATTAATTAAATTAAATGCACAGAATGGCAAAGACAAAAGTAAGCATAAGGCAGGTACACATGCTGAGATTTGGAAGACAATGAGGCAGGCACAGATATCAGAGAAGCTGAAACTAAGATAAGGCAGACAGAGACGCCGAGATTCAAAAGGCAGTCAGACACTGACAGATAGGCACAAAGTCAAACAATTAGGCAAACAGATATTTTAAATTTTTGTTTAAATCCTAACTTGATTTTTAAGTGTCAAAAACGTTAAAACAAGTGTGAAAAACTGTAGATTGGGGGTTGCGCCGGGTTGCACCGCAGGCGAGTTTTTTTTTTTTTTGAGGCTTAATTTTTTTCTCATTTTTTCCCCGGCAAAGCTTGGTAATTGGAGTCAATTACCGGTAATCTGGTAATTACCGGTACAGAGGGGTCGTTACCGGATAAAAAAGCAACCCTGTCTCTGTCTACTATGCAGTGCCCCGTTAAGCACATTATCTATTGCTAGTAACCCCGCAATGCCAAGAGATATAAGCTGTGCATTGTTTTCATCATCTGCATCATTGTTTTCTATCTGTTAATCTTATGTATTGCCAGTCTCAGGCACTGGCAATCTAAGGAAGTCCCTCTGCGCTCCAAGGGACCTACCCCCGTCTATGTTGCACCTATAGTTAGGAAGCCTTTTTAAAGCTTTTTTAAGGCAAATATATAAACTTTTAAACAAGCTACTAGAATGTGTAAAAAACCTTTAAAAGTGTTAGAAAAGTTATAATTATACTATATATAGGCTTAATTTTACTATATAAAGTGTTTTTAATTTTTTTACTATCTGAGAGCCCCAAATAGGGTCCATTATCGCATAAGTCACTGCCGGGATGCATGCGTAATATAAGCTGAAATATAAATGTTACGGTTAAGGGCATAATTTATGCAAAGTTATTCTTAGGTATATAGGTACTAGGAAAGCACCTGAACAACAAGCGTTAACTATAAAGTTGCATCAACTGATTGTAAACTGATTCATAACTAATTTAGAAACATGAATTCCATACAGCAATCGTTGTTCATATAATGTTTAACTCTGGATATAGATAACAACGGTATATCATAGTTATAGTCATAAGTTTAATAGAGCCTAATCAATCGTTCTTTAAGTCACTGTAGCAATTGAGGGTTGATTCGATTCATTTGAAACTTAAACATTTGCTGAAGTCGTATAGTAGAAATGATAGCGAGTTTTAGTGTTGATCTGATTCAGTAGATCTCGAGACTGACGTAATAATCTCAATCTATCCTTCCTATTCCCCTGTTTTCAACGGTTTTGAAGTCCCCCACCTTTGCTTCCTCTTCTCCCCCCTTTTGATGGCCCAGCTCCTCTTCTCCCTCCTCTTCCTGGTTTTGGGGGAAGGCCCAGGATCTTTGGAGGTAGACTCCAAGCTTTTTCAGGCCCCCCTCTCAAGCTAAGAAAGAAGGGATGGATTGGCTATTGGCCAGGAGCTGGGCTACTTGATTGACAATGTGTCAGTAAACTTACTGGTGGTTGTTACACGGGTGGCGTGGGTAGAGCTGTCTCTAGTGGTGAAGTTACGTACGTGTTATATATACTAAAGTGAAATGAAGTTAAGTAAAGTCAAGGTTGGGAAGTCATTGAAGTGAAGTCTCTTACAACTAAGAGGCTGGTGTATATACGTGTATATATAACTTCACTTCATACATTATATATATATATGCTCAATTGTAAGTACATATATACATGCAGCATGAATGCATGCAATTAATTATATCGATAATTAATTCAATAATGCATGCATGCATGTGCATGCATGAATCGCAGCCGCATGCATCCATGCACGTATATACGTGCTGCGATTGACGTGCATCGTGCATATAATCATTGAATGAAGGCCACGCGCTTGGGACTATAAGCCTTAAAATCTTAAAGGTGTGTTTTAAATGTAAGATATATATAGACCCATTTCAACAAAATGTGAAGTTTTGTTTTTTATGTAACTAATTTTACCGTAACTATTCAGATCGTTCCTCGATCTATTCCTACATTATAGTTAACGCCACTATATGTAGTAAAATAAAAAAAATAATAAATTTAGCTAAGTTATGCACTGTAAAACTTCAAACAATGGGAACTTGGGCTACTTTTCTTTCTTTCTTTCTTTCTTTTTTTCTTTATTTATTTAATATTTCTTTCTTTCTTTAGAACTTTGTTAACTTACTAAAAGAAAATTGAATCTACATTAAGGGTTCGATCCCTAGTTTGATCCTAGGTTTGATTAGAAGTTTGACCTTGAATGAAATTAAATGAGTGCTAGAGTGAGTGTTATCTCAAGAAAAAATAAGAACACCATGACTGATGAGTCTCATGAAACCTGTGATTCATCATATAATGCAGCGCAGCCCTAGCTAGCTAGGCGTAGCCTATAGAGCGCAGCGGACCTAACAGTAGACCCTGTATGAGCATTAATTAAACATTATACAGAGGCCCGGCAGCGTGAAGCAGTGACACACCAGACAGAAGAGATGAAACGGAGGGAAAAGAACTCTTACAGACAGATAACACCAAGAACTCTCATTCATCCCGCCGCATCCCACCTCCAGGTATAGTCTCTGATCTAGTCTTTGATTATATGCTAAAAAACAAAAGAAAAAATGAGACTGTACTTAAAATTATACTAAAAACAAAGTTACGTTTGTAAATTAAGTGTCTGCATGTATCTACTACCTCTCTGATACTACAAGCCACTTAAAATTTTTTGGCGGATAGACTTGAATTCAAAGTTTGCACCTGCATTTGAAAGTCTGCGCCGCATGCGCGGACTATGTTTTGAAAGTCTGCACCGCATGCGCGGACTAAGTTTTGAAAGTCTATACCACAAATGTTGACTACGTCTTAAAAATCTATGCCGCAGGATTTTGCCGCAGATGCGAACTATGTGTATCAAGTCTTCTTTGCTTGCTATAGTGAACCGTTCCTCACTTATACTAAGCTATAATAATAAAAAACAAAATTGAACTTCTTTGTTTATAACGTTTTGCAACATAGACTATTAATGGTCTCACTAATCCTCTTTCGATCACCTACATGGCTGTATCATGAGTCGCCTTTGCGGATGACTTGATTGGCCACGCCCTAGGCCACGCGGCGCAGACGCGGACGGACTTGGTCAGCCGTGCCGCTGCATGATGGAAATAAGCTTGAACGTTCTGCTCAATTGCATTCTGCTTTCAAGTGGCTCATAATGTTAGGGAGGTGGTGTTTGTATAATGTTTGCATAGCTAGGTGCATTGTATTTAGGGCACAAAACGTTTTAAGCTTATAAAACGTTTAAAACGTTTAGTAAATAACCTAGTATCAACCTAGTCTTTCAATTTGAATGAGGGAGGGAACCTGTCAGTGACTTCTATTGCTTTCCTAATAAAGTTAGCACCCCCCTAAAGCGGCGCTTTCCCGCAAAAGACTCGTTCTCATAATTGGTAAGGAGTTAGAAGCTGAAACTTTGTGTAAGAAGACGTTGTAATGATAAAAAAAAAACTGTGAAACAGATTTTTTATATCATTTCTAGAAACATAGGCTGCCATACAAATTTTATAAGTTTTATACCGTTTTTTTTACTATTCAAAACCGTTAAAAAATGGCTTCAAAATCAAAAAAATCGTATGACAGCCTATGTTTCTAGAAATAATATAAAAAATCTGTTTCATAGTTCTTTTTTTATCATTACAACGTCTTTTTACACAAAGTTTCAGCTTATAACTCCTTACCAATTATGAAACGAGTTTTTTATGGAAATGTGCCGTTTTAGGGGGGCAAAAAGCACTAGTAAAAAGCATTCCACTCACCCTTGGCATGCGGGAGGGCCTCGTGTACATTTTTAATGATAATCTTTAACTTATCCTCAGTGTACTCAATGTTCTCAATATAGCATTGTTCTCGTCAACTTCCGGTAATCGACTGTCCAGCCTATTCCGTTGGGTAGCGTACGGGGCTCATAAGATTAAAGTTCTGTCATGCAAAGTCAGTACTGCAATCTCCTGGGTTCAAGCTAAACGATAGATGACTTGCTATTGACTGTATGCGTGCACCATTAATTCTGCATGCATGCTGTGTGGTGCGCTCGACGCCGCACCCACCGTAGACGCGGTCTTGACACGAATGCTTGTCATAGTCACACTCTAACCTCCACAATACTACGTGCCCCCTCCCTCCAGAGTGGCGTCCCTGCCACTTAAATCGTATGGGGCAGTCATGCCATACACAGTGCTAAGCAGAACAGAGTCAAAGGATCGCGTTGGCTATTGATTAAGCTCACAACCGCTGACTTAAGGCGGGCTCTCTTCTGTCATATGAAGAGCAGGGTTGAAAATCGCTCACAGGACTCAAACCTAAAGTTCAGCAGCGTATGAGAATCTGATGTACTGATATGATTGGTTTCTCCACAGCCAACCCAGTCACCTCTGCCTAACTTCAACTCTCATTCTCTCTCTTCGCCGATCGATCTGAGTGTCTGCCTTATTCTCGTAATCATACTGCGATGACAGTAAAGACTCTAAATTGTCTGTCCTTCTGTTTTCTTTGTTCCTTTCCTGTTGAAGCATCTTCTTCCGTTGGCATTTGTGCAAAGGGCATCTAGGTCAATCTCTCTTCTCGAAGGCAAAGATCGTGAATTCGATGATTGATGCGAATAATTGTTCTGACAGCCAGCCCAATGTGAAACACACACATGGTTAACACAACTATCCAAATATTCTCTCATCGCTCCTTTGTCGTCTCGCCTTTCTTTGCAGTTTGTTTCTTTTCGTTATTACGACGGCTTTTCGTCTTGATTCCCTTTTATCTTTCTTTCCATCAACACCTCTCTCTCTCTTCTTATCACATGTTCCTTCTCTTTCAGAACTACTCACACCCATATGAACCCATGTGCCCCCTCCCTCCTGACCGCGTCCCCGCGGTCTAAGCACGCAAAAGACTTAGTGCCAAGACGCGCATGACGGG
The DNA here is from genome assembly GCA_018398765.1 of Chromera velia. Lineage (NCBI taxonomy): Eukaryota > Chromeraceae > Chromera > Chromera velia. The sequence continues at coordinate 6,402 of JAHBMJ010002090.1, read as the reverse complement.
TAAAAAAAATCTGGACAAACAACGTGAGATCAGGTGCCGACAGAATCTGACAGACACGCTGACAGATTGATCACCGAACGATCAAACGGATAAAAGAAACAGAAATGAACTGCAAGCCAAACGTGAGTGTGAGGTCTCCCTTTCCATTAATGCTCTTTCAACAGAAACCGATGGCTCAACTAAAGAAGACAACAGGTAATGTTCCTTGCACTAGTAAGAGCAGGCAAAGAAAACGAACCAGATACGTCACAACGAGGTGAAGTAAAATGTAGACGGATAAACCAAAGTAAAGGAGTACACGACAAAGCCAGGGCTCAAACGATCATGAAGCCTTAATTCTCCATTTCTGCAGGCTTCACTGGCACTGGCAGGGAAGGTGTTCTGAGACTGTTTTGGGTCAGGGACCTCGAGTTGGGTCGGATACCCCCCCCCCCCTCCGAGGTTCAGAAGTCCGCACTTCTGAACCTTGGGCAAGGGGGGTCAAACCCCCCCGCGACCAGGTCCAGACATGGGCTAATCGTGGGTCCGGGAGGCGTCGCCACGGGGCCAGAGGGGGTAGCGGCACCCTGCCCCTTCGACGCACGCAGCCGACTTTGCCTCTGTCGGCCAATAATCGGGTCTGAAGTCTCTTGTCCGTCTTGAAGGTCCACAGTGACTCCACAGGTTCAAAACTGCGGAGTCCTGAACCTCTAAGCAAACGGACTTTTCCCACAGAAATGTTGCTACAAAAAGCGCTCTGTCAGATGTTTTCTGACAGTTTTTGAAGATATTTGACAGAGCGTTTTCTCGGTTTTGACTTTTTTTTGGGGAGTGCACTTTCGCGGCTCTGGAGGAGACGGGTGTAACAACAGTTGCTGAGACATCTTCGGTCGGCATGAAGTGGAGCTTGCAGGTGAGTCCAGTGGACACCAGCCATCTTGATCTTGTTTTCAACGTCTTTCTGCTTGCTGCTGCTCCTCTTGTTCAAGCGGGGAAGGGCTGCCGGCCTTATTTAGGTGTGAAAGTACTGCTGCCCTCATCGCTCTCCTTACTCTTTCCTTGCAGGTCATAGTCTTGGGAGCCCCGGGATCAACCCCCAGGTCAGCCTGTCCGAACCCACTGCTTCTTAGGCTCTTGGTCTTTTCCTTGGGACCTTGTACGCGCAGAATAAGCTAGACAGAAGTGCTTCCTTGACTGTACAAAGCGTGAACGCCTGTCCCTCCGTGTTTGCAGGTGTTGGTGGACGGAGACTTGGGAACACCTGCAGGTCAGTTAAGGAAGCGCAGCTCGCTCTCTCGCTTTGCATGATGATTTGCTTAGCATCCAGCTTCTTTGTTCTGCTAGGAGTTTGACAGAAACGCATAAGGGAGGTCATTGAGAGAGGGTCGATGGAGAGTCTGCTGGAGCCTCTATTTTTTGACCGCCTCTTCTGAAGCTTTGCACAGCTCTCAGTCCTGCCAGACATTTTTCTACCCAGAACAATCGCTCAGCTTTCATAGATTTGAATGTCTTCCACTTGCTCCGTGTGTGTTAGTCCTTGAAAGCGATCCATACTCTTCCGACGCAAATGCTCCTTACTCGTTCATCCTTTCTCATTTGTGACACTCTATACTAGTCTCCCTCTAAACATTTGGATCTACCTACGGACCTGTCCTTCTTTTTCATAGTTTCTCATTGACATACGCAGAATGAGTTGCAAGCTTTTGCGCCGTGTAGTGTGAGTTCTTTGTGAATAACATTATGTTGTTTCTGTACTATGTTCTTCGGAATCCTCTCCAACCGCTGCTGACCGCCTCCTGTCCGGTCTGACCAGCCTAGCTGTGAAACCCTCCTTCCTGCACTGTTTCCCTTGCAGAAGAAGCAATTCTTTGTAGTTGATTGGCGGCGCTAAACGTTGCTTTTGAGCATATTCATTAGTATTGTGCCTGTGTATTTCTTTGCAGGTAACATTCACTAACTTCTACGTGCCGCGGTGATCATAATTTTTCCTACCATGCACCCTAGCTAATCAACCAGTCTTTTGAGCACATTTGAGCAGATTTGCACAAGAGTAACGATTTTAAATGCTTTAAAAGACTCTAGATTGCTTCAAGTAACCTAGTTTTACTTTATAATGAAGCTAGAATACAGTAAATTTAAAAGTCACTTTGGATTTCACTAAGTCCTACTTAAGAGTCCACTCTGTTAAACGAAGACTCAGACAAACTGACTCACAGAAAAGTAACAACACGTACGCATTCATTCTTTCTGAAAGACTAGCTGAAAGAGGTAAGCGTCATGAGCCTTCAGAAAGAAAAGGATGGAAAGACAGTGTTGCGTTGCGTGCACACCTTTATATACTCACACATGCAGCGGCACGCACGCACGCACGCACGCACACACACACATACACACAGACACACAGACACACAGACACATACACACACACACACACATACACATACATACATACATACACACTCACACTCGCACTCACACTCACGCTCACACTCACACTCACGCTCACACTCACACTCACACCCACACTCACACTCTCCCTCTCTCTCTTTCATACACACACACACATACACATTCACATACACACATCGTGATACAGGTACGCGCACACACGCACGTATGTGCATACATATATGCACATGGAATACACGATCACACGGACTACTAGCAGTATGCTCCTTTGTTGTTCGAGCAAATACAGGCAACAAAATGCAGTGCCAGAAGGAACACATAAACTTCCAGGACAAGGAGACAAACAGAATATACGGGAGGATATCCTTTTAAAGTGACCTCGAGGAGCGATATGCTGATCGGATTGCCAAACAGAGCGGAACTGGAATAGGTCCACTCTTGGCATAACTTGGTTGCCGAAACCCCTCGTCTCCTCGCGCAGCCATTCTGGGTGCTCAAACAAATTCCCCGACCGAATATGCTCCTCTCTGATCAAATGGAGCTCGGCCTGGTGTCCCTTCTCACTCTTTGTTTCCCTTTTCTTTCTCCTCTTCTCCCTCATCCTCTCTGCTTTTCCTTTTCTCTTCAGCTGGATGTGTCCAATCATTATGGGATATGGACACTCTGCTGCTGTTGTTATAATTTGTCTATCCCCTCCGGCCAAAGCCATCATCGGGGAGCCGAAACTGAAGTCAAACGACGTCCTTGGCTTCACCTCTGGAAATGCACCCGTAGGCAAACCTGCAGGCAGAACAGGCTGCAAGTCTTTTTCTTCTTTTCCCCTCTCATCAAAGACTTCTTCAGAACTGTCATTGAGCTGTGCAGCTGCGGAATGCTGCAACCACTGCTTTGTGGAGAATTGGGGGGCTCTTCTTACTTTTCTTTTCTTTTTCCCCTTCGCTTCTGCCTCTTGCGGGTCTCTCTCTCCCTTCTCAGGCTTCTCTTCCTCTGTGCAAGGCATCACAGCAGCGAGCAGCTAGGGTCTTAACTCTTTTGCAAGCTCTGAGAGATCCGTATCAACAGCGTCGCCCTTCTTCTTGACCGTACCAACCGAGACGTTGCGAAGTTTGTTGGCAATATCGATCACAGAGGAAACTGCCGCCAATCTTTCGGCCCTTTTCCCCTTCTGTCCTACCATTTTTCTGAAGCATAAGAACTTTCAAGGCTTACAATCTATGCACACAAAAGAATTCTCTTTGGTACAGAAGACAGGCTGACAACTGTTGTTCGATTGATATAGAGAGTCGTCTTATATCAAGATTCAACAGATTCTCTGAAGAGCAGCAGTCCGTGGTCGAACTCTGCTCTGCTAACCACGTCGGATAGCGTACGGGGCTCATAAGATTAAAGTTCTGTCATGCAAAGTCAGTACTGCAATCTCTTGGGTTTAAGCTAAACGATAGATGACTTGCTATTGACTGTATGCGTGCACCATTAATTCTGCATACATGCTGTATGGTGCGCTCGACGCCGCGCCCACCGTAAACGCGGTCCTGACACGAATGTTTGTCATACTTACACTCTAACCTCCACAATGCTACGTGTCCAGTCATCAACTCAGAGCCTGCAGGAGAGATTGAAGCTTCTTTCTCTTGGCTGTAGCGTGATCCATGGTAGAGGTTCACCGGAAATGAGAAGGAATAATGAAGGTGGGCTTAGCTGTTTGGGTTAGATTGTATCAGACTGAGTAAGCAACAGTGCAACAATGGAACAACACTAAACCGCACCAAACAATAAGGCAAACTCAAGGAAGTACGAAGAAAGCAAAGCTCTGATACCATGTAACGAGAGCATATGATCAAATAGCAATGTACAGTCGAACTACCATCGAAGAGGAGTAATAATGAAGCAACACTTTGTTCTGACTGGTCACATGCAGATTGATATCGAGCGTATACATGACCTTCCTGATTTTTTTTTTCAAACATACGTTAACATATGTACTGTTATGTAAACGTGGTCTAGGCAGTATAAGAGTCTGTCAGTTAGAACGACCATCGCTATTCCCCTTTTCGGTGTCTTGCTATCAGACTGAGCTTACACTTTGATGTAACAGAAATGTGACTACTAATTCATGTGGCCAAATCATATACAACGACATGCACGCTTACTTCAATCACGGCTCCGGAAAAACATATACGTGGGCCGGCTCAATCCCAGTTAATGCAGTAAGGCGGGGTGCTCGCTCATGCTTGCACCACAACCTACACACACGCTACCTATGCCGTGCCTCAGTCTCGGTAGACTTTCGTCCACCATGAGGCTGTGGCTATCCACTGGGATACACTCCTCCGGAGTCAGTCCCATAGCCCATATGCATATCTGCTCCCCCTTCTACTGGGGCAGTCTAGAAAAACTTTAGTTGTGCAGGATGTCAAATCTACTTCCCTGACTACACCTCTTCCCCTCACCCCTGCCTCTTCCACATGATCGTTCCATCTGACTATCACTGCCTTGAAGCCCACCCTGCTTCATGACCTGAGAGCCTGAGATGGTGCTGTCATGTTCGAGGTCTCTCCCGCCTCCCCCCCCTCAGTCGTCTGTTGTGCACCATGTCCAGCCCTGGACCAATAATACGACTGAGTCTGGTGTTCCAACAGTCGCCGCAACACCATAGAACACCCCCACCCCCCTATCTATCACCACCCTTTCCTTTTCTCTTATATCTCTGTCTTCTCCCATCTTTTCCTTTCTCTTCCTCTCTTTTTTTTCTCTTCATCCTACCCAAAGAAAACCAGACCTGCTGCTTAGTACCATTAATTGCGGTCCCAAGCCCACCAGTGGTTCCTCCTTTCCCAACCTCCTCAGCATGTCAGCGGTTCCCGCCTTATATCTCATTCCCTCCCACCTTACCCATACCCTAACCATACCACTGACATGCTATGCAGACCACCGCTTTGTCAATCACGGCGGTCTGCAGCCAGGAAAAAACTTCCTCTTTCGAGTAGTAAGGGAGAAAACCTAGCTTTTCCTTCCCTTTTTTAGCTCTTCCCACTCCCTATTTCCGTTTGGTCAGTTTCCCCCCTTCCTTCCCTTTCCCACCCTTTCTGACCAGAACAAGAGCCAGGGAAGGTTTGACAGTCATTTCCAGCCCGGTTTTATGATATACCAGCCTGCTTGACTATCATGGCTGATCAAAAACTTCCGATTTGGCACTCGAAAGAGACAGTCACCGAATTCTTGGCGCTACGCCTGCCGCCGAGCGCCGAGGCACGGTCCCGCGTGGCCCTGGAAAGTAATGCTGTGGGGCTCTTTCAGGAAAATTTCCCCGTTATTTGTCGCAGTTTCGGCTCTCGCACGTCTGCGGGGCCGGGGACAGCTAGAATCCCTTGAAGTCCCTTCCCGTCGAATCATGTCGAATGAAGACTTGAAGAACATCGTGCGTGTGGCAAAAACCAACAGACGGCAAGCAGAACTCACCTATATTCATATGTTTCCAGTTGAACAATTCAGCAACCTCCTTTGCAACCTTTCAAAACCATGAAGTTCGCCACCGCTGCTGTCTGCGCTTTCGCAGCCGTCTCCGTTGATGCATTTACCCTTGGAGGTGTGAAGCCCACCGCTCGTGCCGCCAGGTCCGAGATGAAGATGTCCCTCGATGACGCACCCGGTGCTGGACCTGCCGGCTTCCCCGGCTTCCCCGTCTTCAACCCCAACAACCTCTCCGAGTCCGACGAGAAGTTCAAGGAGTACAGACTGAAGGAGCTCAAGAATGGCCGTCTCGCCATGCTTGGCTTCCTCGGACTTCTCACCACTCAGTACGGCATCCGCCTCCCTGGCGCCCTCAACACCGGCTTCGACCTGCCATTCAAGCAGGACGGTACCTCCTTCGCCTCCCTCCCCGGTGACTTCGATCTCTTCACTGCCATTTCACCTCTTGGTTGGGCACAGGTAAGCCACACGAAGGGTGGGAAGGGGGTGGGGGTTCTTGAGTCATTGCTTTTGTTTTTGGCCTTTTGGCGGTCTGTTTTGCTT
>JAHBMJ010002089.1:10000-22683 GCA_018398765.1 Chromera velia | reverse complement strand
GGCTCAAAGCATCGGACGGACACACACACACACACACACACACACACACAGATGTACGGCATACCGTCGTGTCCTCAATCAGCACGTTGGCACCCGTCTGGAAGAAGAGGATCTCGCTGAGGCCTCGATTGGGATCAGGCGATCCGTTTCTCCTGAAGGTGGAATTCCTGATCACCGCGTTCTTCAGGGACTGCTGAACGAGGTTGTTCAGACCAACCTGCACATGCATGCATCAATCATTTCATTTGCAGTGCCTGGATACATTCGAAAAAGCTGTCGTGAAAAATTACCTTGCCCAATGGTTCCTTCCTGTCGGAACCGCCCGTGAACAAATGACTTGCGCGCTCAACTTGCTTACCTGAAGACCAAATTCCTTGTTCCCCTCCACCCACACGTTGTCGATGCTTAGAAGATCCCCCCCCACGAAGTTGGTAGGTGTCCTGTTCATCCGAATACCAGCGCTGTCGAAGAGGGTGATGCGCATGTCCTTGATCCTCCACGTGCCACACGGTGCCCCCGCCGGTCCACAGGTGGGACCACCATTCCCGGGAGGGGGAGGGCCCGTGATATCGAGGCCGACGTCAAGGGCCGCAGGGTTTGTCAGGATCGTGTTTGAGCCAGCTGCAAGAAAGAATCCAGAGAAACCTTGAGGGTCCTTCTGCTCGCTGCACGGACTCGGAGCCGAATGAGTGATGAAAGAGACACGTCATATAGGCAGATGGCCGGACAGGGTCCATACGGCAAGTTATGGATCTTCTCAAGCTTTTTTATTCCTTTCCTTCCTTGCTTGCTTACTTTCTTCCCCCCCTCCCCTCTCTCTCCCTCCTTCTTTTTTTCTTTCTTTCTGGATACTTGTCGGTCTGTCTGTGCGCGTACCGGAATTGGACAAATTGAGGACATGCATAGAAAAAAAAAGGGCGAACTGACGGTCGTCGCCGCTTCCAGCTCCCATGAGGGTCAGTGACTTAGGGATCTCCAGAGATATCTCGTAGGTTCCTGCAGGCAGGCAAGCAGGCAGAGGGGCATGCAGTGAGTGAGTGAGGGAATGAACACGCACCCAGGTGCATCGAGCATCGCAGGTGGGTGCAAAAGTGAATGTGCGTCGAGAAGCATCGATCAATGTCCTTCCCTCCCCCCACAATGGATTTGAAATGAAGTCCTCAAAGCAGACCCTTTGACTTGAAGGTATGGTGGTTAGTGCCGTCTGTTTTCTGATGAAAGCTTCCCATTTGCGACTTACCAGCCGCAAACATAATTGTGTCCCCGGGATTGGCATCATTGTCGATCACGCTTTGGACATCGTCTCCCGGCATGACGTTCCACACCATTCCAGTGGGGGGGGGCAGCTCTCCCTCGCAGGTGAATCCGTGGGGGGAGCTCACACAGGTCAGCCCGGCAGCGCAGGAGTCCTCCCGGCAAAAGTTGACCTCTGCATTGCATTAATTCATTTTTTCATCGTTCATTAGCCTTGAAGAGCATGTCAGTGAGCGCTGGCACGCGACGAAAGGTGCAGAATGGAAATGCGCCCTCTGATCTGCTAGGGCAATTCTCTTCTGCACAACAAATAATCGAGAACAGGGCGCCCGCTTGGGTAAGAGGTTTCACCAAGTATCTCTTTCTGAAGGATATTACCAAGCATCTCCTTTGTACTTCGAAGAAACTGTCTGCGTACTGTGTGGCGATTACATACCCCTCTGACAGTCCACAATTTCGACGTTCACCACAGCGAAGAGCGGAGCGAACGAACCTGTTTGGCATTTGTCTCCTGTGAAGCCCTTCGGGCAATTGCAGAAGAAGTGGGGCTTCTTCCCCACGCATTCGCCCCCGTTCCTGCAAAAGTTCTTTGGGCAGACGTCGCCCTTCTTCTTCGTGACGACCTTGTGTTTTGTCAGAGCCTCCTTCTTGTCAGCTGCATGTGCAGGCAGCAGATAGAGTCAGGGAGTGCAAATGTCAAATGGAGAGTTGTTTCACTGCCTCGTTCTTGTTTGCATGCAACTCTTCACGTTCCTGTATCTGCCTCTCCCACTGCTTTGACTGGTGCAACAACGAGTCTTGTGTGCACTTTCTTGTGTATCACTTGTTCTTTTCTACTCAGAGATGCCTTTCTCGTGTAGATTGCTTTGTGGGACACGGTGCAAGTGTTGTGCAACAGTTGTTTGGTTCTGACTCGGGCAACATGACTTCAGACTGCTTTGCTTTGGGAAGAGAAGTGCGCGTCATGGCAATCCATTTAGAGACCTACAGACTAACCGAAGACGCCGTCAACGTCGAGTTTCAGACCGTCAAGCTTCAAGCCATCGAAAAGGTGACTTCCCAACTGCACAGAGAGAGAGAGATGCATGTATAGTGATGCTCTTGCGTGCAACTAATAGTTGTCTGCAGAGGTCAAGAGTATCCCGTCCTACCTTTGCCATGTCAAATACAGCGCTGGCGCCAGCGACCAGGAGACCGGCAGCAAGAAGTTTCATGGCCGTTTGTGCAGGCTACTAGCTGGAAAGGCGGTTGAGGTGATGCGGCGTTGGAGCAGATGGGACTGTGCTCGCAAGCAGGATGCAAACTTAAAACGTAACTATGTATAAATATATAGTTGCAGACAGACGTCCGTTGAGCTCGTCGACTTCCACAAGATGCTTTATCGATATAATTCGATGGCTATGAAAGACCATACACCAAACTTCATGCCAAGTTCATGGTGTCGGGAAGCTTGATCCTGTTATATTATGGAGAGCACATGAGAGCACATGCATGCATGTGCCAATTTTTGTTTTCGCATATGCATGCACACGAGCAGCCGATTAATTTTTTTTTTTCATCGATAAATTTATGTCAAAAGCATTCGGTTCGGCCTTTCAGCCTATGTAGAAGTTTAGTTTCAAAACTTACTAGGTTCTCCGGAGAATTTACTCCCAATCGGGGACACACCAAAAAAATCTTATAATTAAGACGGTGTTTCAAAACCCCCCCCCTCCCCCCAAGCATTCAAAAAGCCCCACTTATAAGGCGGCGGCGCATGGGTCACATGCGGTGGCACATAGCGTCTCAACCCCCCCCTCTTAAGAAATCCCTATAAGACACCGTCTTATAAGAAATATTTTATGTGTCCCCATCACTGTCGGTGTCCCTCGGTGCCTGCGCCGCAGTAATAGCCCTGGCACTGGTAAAGGAACACTCGCCATGTGATTGCTTTTTTGGCTTTCTCTCCCCCCTTATGTAGTAGACAGAAGCCATGATCTACCATAATCAGTGATGATGATCACATTAATCAGTTCAGAAGAAAAACAACGATCTAGAAGACGCGCACGCCTACTCGCGCCTCATACGCTGCATAATGTACATGCATCTTGCAAAAATAACTATAGGCCAACATAGGAGGCGCGCGCAGCGTGTACCTTAACTTGAATTGCAACGTGTACATAGGAGGCTGCGTATAGTTGTAGGTACACCTTAATTGCAGCCGACCAGTGAGTTACAATTTAACTTACAAACTCAGTTACTATACTAGGGACCAATTTGGGGCATTAATGGCCAACAACTGTAGTATTAAAAAAATATACAGAGAACTAATAGGTTTCAATACAAATATGGATAACGGCTAGGACAACGGCAATTAACGCATCTATTAATAGTTTTTAAATATGTTTAAAAGCTTCTTGAACCGCCGTCTTCAATCTGACAAGAACGATGATGATGGCTCGACTGTGCGTCCTAGTGTGTGTCAAGATGCAAACAAGTATATAAATACATTTCTCGGGTCTGCTCAAGTTACATAAAAAATCTCAAGTGATGGTGAATATATATGCTAATTTGATTAATGCATCTTTTCGTTATGCATGGTGGCCAGAGGGATGAAATAATTTACCGGTGACAGCATTGGCAAAGCCTGGCAAGTCACAGGCAGTGATGGGGGGATAGAGAAACGTGCACCTGGCATGTGCAGACGCAAAATGGGGGGACATGATTCTCGGTAATAATGTAGAGAGAGAAGCAAGGCAGAACGTATGGCAGTTTGCATATAGAAAGAAAGCAGGAACATGCGATGCCATCTTTCTTCTTTTGTTTGTGATTGCCCACCATCTCTCTGTGATTGTGGCCCTCCTTGATTTTCCTCAAGTTTTTGATGAAGTCAGGCATAGCAAGCTTAAGCAGCAACTGAGAGAGGCAGGGGTTTCAGAGGAGCTAATCCGATGGGCCCTGTCCTCGCTCGAGAAAGTAAGAGCAAGAGTAAAAGGGACAGGAAAGTGGTATCCAAAACAGATAGGGATGAAACAAGGGAGGTCCAGTGGGCCCACTTTTTTCAAAGAATATGTACACGACCTGTCAAAAAGAGTAAAAAAGGAAGGGAGGGCTGGGAGAAGGAGAATAGGAGAACAGGGAGAAAGATCAAAAGTACCGGTCGGAGAGGATGGGAGGTGGGTAGATTTTTTCTCTATATTATTTGTAGACGATATGACTTTGCTCGATGCAATAGACAGAGAATTGAATAAACTGCTGGAGGGATTAAGGAAGTACGCAAAGCTGCTCCGTCTCCTCTTTTCTGATAAATCGAGAGTACTGAGGTTTGGAAGGCAAAGGCAGACAAAAGAGATCAGAATAGGCAGCATGGTACTGAAAGAAGAGAAAGCACAGCCATTTGTGGGTCTGGTTCTTCCCTTAAACTACGACCTCGATGTAATGATAGCAGACAGAGTAGTGAGAGCAGAGAGATGCATGCAAAGATTGATAGGAAAGTTAGCCAGAGAGCCAGCTGTGCCGCCGGCAGAATGTTTTCATTTATATAATCAGACGGTGCGTGTAGTATGGATGTATGAATACGAGATACACCCATGCACAGACAGGGCCTGTGCAGAATTCGACGAAAAACAAAGATGCTTTGTGAGGTGGGTCTTGGGGCTAAGGAAGACAGAAAGCGCAGACACTACATTGATGGAGGGGGGGATGTTTCCAATTGACATTGAAGTGGTAGAGAGGATGATCAGATGGGCAAGAAAGGCACTAAAAGAAAAGAAGAAGCAGGCGATTGGGCAGGCTGTCATTCATTGCTTAAGAGGAGGAGTGGACGATAAACTGAAGAGGGGAAGAAGAACAGAGTTGCATCCCTTTCACTTCTTTCTGTACTTAAAAAAATGCACACAGACACTATTCACAGAGAGAGGCCTTCATCCTTTTTCAAAAGAGAAGCTCGCAGGCCAGCCAGGAGAGATAGGGACACACGCAGTGAATGAAAGAGTAGATAGGATGGAAAGATGGATTGTAAGCAACTTAAAGACAGATAAAGAAATAAAAGAGAGGAAGAAAGAAATTTTCAGGTAGAGAATTGAGAGGGGAGTGATAGAGAGAGATAGAAGAGAGAGAGAAAAAGGAAAAAAAATCTATATGGTACACATACACCGAATAAAAGCAAACGAAAACAGATTGCAGTTCATTTTGTTTGAAAAGGCGTCAGAAGAAAGACCAAGAGGGGGAATGAAAATAGAGAAAGAAAAACTGGGACGGGTGCCCTTTTCTTATAGAAAGGTAGCACTAAGAGGAGAACATAGAAGGAGAGCAGCCTGCAGAGTAGGAGACAGGACGTTAGCGGGAATAAAGGGAAAAGTGCCAGAAAGAGGAGGGCAGAGAGTGTCGTTGGAGGAGAGACTCTGCCCTTATTGCAAAGGATGGATAGAAACAGAGGTGTTGAAGGATGAGATCTATATGCTGACTGAGTATCCGATTTATGATAGAGAAAGAGCGTACATATATAGAACATTAGCAGCAGACTGGAACGAGGGAAGAGAAAAGAGAGCAAGAGAAGTTTGCAGAGAGAAAAGAGAAGGACAAAGAGGAAGACTGCACACTGAGGTTCTGTTCAAATTCTTGATGAACGAAGGGTATAGTGTGGTGGATGAGTTTCTGGGGAGGGCGGCGTTCAGAAGAAGAGTGTTCAAGGAAAGCCCAAGAAGGTATGCACCTGAAAGCTCGTTAGATGAAACAGTGCTGACACGGAGATACGGAGTGATCACAAAAAGAAAGGGAGGAACGAAAAGAAGAAAAGAAGAATACAAGACCATCCTGGAAGCAATGGAAGCAGGAAGACAGCTGAGGGAGGGAGAAGGAGAAATTGCTGAGAGAAGAATGGAGAGAGGGCATGCACAAAGCTAAAGTGTCCTTTCGTCCTGTATCATTAGATCGATTTTTGGAGCAGTCCCTTCTAAGCAGCCCATAGACCAAAGCATGCAAAGCGTAGATAGATTATTGTTTGTTAGCGGCCTGGGAAACCAGGCGGGCCACGGGGTGTGGTCTGAGCCTCAGCGATGAGGTACACCCCCCTGCTATTTGCGGGGGCGACCTCTATAAGACAAAACGGCGACAGTGCTCTAAAGCACCACTAATCACTATACTAGGGACCAATTTGGGGCATTAATGGCCAACAACTGTAGTATTAAAAAAATATATAGAGAACCAATAGGTTTCAATGCAAATATGGATAACGGCTAGGACAACGGCAATCAACACATCTATTAATAGTTTTTAAATATGTTTAAAAGCTTCTTGAACCGCCGTCTTCAATCTGACAAGAACGATGATGATGGCTCGACTGTGCGTCCTAGTGTGTGTCGAGACGCAAACAAGTATATAAATACATTTCTCGGTCGACGGATCGACACATTCCAAAGGTGTTTAGTCACTTGTGATTAGAATATATTTAATTATCCCATGAAGTGATTGAATGTGATTGAATAAAGTGATTAATTAGCCAAAGTCCGATTTTTACTAGTCTTTAATACCTTAGGTCATTCTAATGGTGCGTGGTTTTTTTTTTATGTTATAAAAACAAATGTTTTGGGAGTAGCCTGGAGGCTTGTGCACATCCAGTGCACTGTATGCATGGCCCAGCCCATGCAGCCCGGGCCAGCCATGCACGCGCCGGCGCGGCCCATGCACCGCTCCTACTAGCGGCCGCGGCCATGCATCGGTGCATGCATTCGGAGCCGAATAGCCGATTGTACAGGTTGCATCAAAAATCGGGTCTTCATGCATGAGTTTCAAACACAAGGTAAGATGCAAACTTGAAGTCACAGCAAGCCATGATACCAGTCTGAGATGACTGAGGCCTGATATGTTCAGACAATTAACTCTATAGTTTGAAAATGAGTCAAATGGATGTACGAGACTTCTTCAAAGCAGTTCAGCCACCGCTCGGCAAACCTATAGAATCGTATACATGCAATTCCTGCGGGACGACAGCCAGAATCGTATATGCGCGTTTGCATGATTGATATCTACATTTATATCTTTGCATACATCTTTCTGCTTGTTTGTACCCAGATGATTTTTTGCTCGACAGTGCTTGTGGTGTTTTGGTGTTTCGCGTTCGAATGCTGAAAGTGAAAAAGAGTGCATCTTACGTAGTGCATACAGTAAGGCCTCCTTTTGCTATACAGTGTGTGCTGCAGTGTGCATGCGTGTTTTGGTGTAGTGTGTGCATGTTTATGCAATGAGAACGTGTATGAACTTTCAACCGCGTATTCATATGATATGTCATTTGCTAGTTTAATAAGTTTATAAATAGTAAGATTTTATAAAATTCTAGTAACACTGTAACACAGTCTAGTATAGTAACTGTTACACTACTGCCTATTAACAGTGCCTAACAGCTAGATAGCCCCTGTTTATCTTTTTTAAAACCATTTTTTTATAGTTATAAACTATATTTAAAAAAAAAAAATCAAAAATGACCCCCCCTTAATTAATTTAGGAATATATTCCTGAATATATTCCTGATTATATTACTTTTGAAGTGAGTAACTAGTGAATAAATATATTCCATGATTAAACACCTTTGACACATTCATTGATCGAAGGTCTGAGACGGCTGGGAGCCTAGCTGGAAGCGTGCGGAGAACGGTCAAGGACGATGGATTTCTGATGCAAAAGAATGGGGGAAAGGCGATCCAATCGAAGGGTAGGAGAGGAGCCGTCCATTTTATTTCAACTAATTATTTCATGCGTTCATGTTGCCTCATCATCTAGAAAAGTTGCCGAAGAGAAGATCTGAGGGGTTGCCAGAAAACCAGACGTGAGGAAGGGTGCGGGCATCGGGGGCCGTTGGTTGGATGAATTGATGAAGCGAAACAACAAACAAATGCGATGAAGGAAGGCAAGAATGCAGGGAGCATAAAGCGATCGGGTCGAGACCCGATCGATTTGCATACTTTTCGTTTGTTTGTTTGTTTGTTAAGATGGAAAAGGATTCGTTTGAAAGAGAGCGGAAGAAAGGAAAGGAACGGGAAGGAAGGCTTTGCCAGACACTTATCTCACCTCACCTCTAGATTCCCCTCCCAAACACAGTCAGTCAAGGAATCTGCACTTCGTTCAGGCACTACTCACGTGCACCCCTGCCCCCAGCCCCCCCACCCCCATCCCGGCTCCCCGGTACAAACCAACTCGGAGACCAGGAAGCCCAAGCACACGCACACACCACACGTACACGCCGCGAGAGAGAGAGAGAGAGAGAGAGAAATACAAAGGAAGGGTCATGCAGTGGGAGGAGGATACTGGGAGAAAGAAAGCGAAAACTCCCTTGCGTGTTCCCGGCAAAACCTCCCAGAAGGAAACACATGCAGAGAAGGAACGGAGCTCCAGTTGCTGTGCAGAGATAGAGAGAGAGACGAGAGCCCCTTCTGCCTCTCTTTCTTCTTCACTGATGCGGCTCAGTCATGGAGGGGAAAGAGACTGGAGGAAGACAGAGAAAGAGATCGACCCAAAGATCAGCCTGCCACGCCCCGGCAGCATCACTGAGAAGCAATCTCGTTCATCCATCCCTTCTTCCTCAATTCACGGTTCTCCAACGCACACATCCAATGAATATCCGCCCTTCTTTCCTTCCTCCGTGCTTTCTTCTTGTGTGTCACATCTACTCATCCCATTCGAGAGCCAAGATGCCAGAACCTTGCCCGTTGAAGCGAGCTTTCACAGGGCTTTCTCCCAGGGAGATTAACAGTCTATCAATGATTTGTCTGCACGCTCACGACGTCGCGACTCATCCGTCTCACGACCTTGTAAGTCACCCTCAGATCACGGGGGGGAAGTCGGGACGGATTTTCGGGTCAAAATCTACTGGGAGGGACCATTCGCGTGTGCATGTAGTTTGTTTTTCTCTGACTGTCTTCCCAAACAGCGTTCTCCTTATGGGACCGATCTTCTTTCTCCCGCTCTTATACAGCCTCCCTCTCTTATTTATTAATACCCCTCGAGCCTCCTCACAGGAGCAAAAAAGGAGACCGACTCGTGAGGCAAAAATGAGCCCTCCCATTTCCTTCTCCCCCATCCACCCCAAAGCATATGCTCTCCACCCAAATGCGCACGCACTGCATGAATCCCCTCTTCATTCTGACACTTCCACGTATGTTCACACTGTGAGTATTCCCCCTCACCCGACCCCACCCCGGTTTCACTTTTTGGCAGCCAGGCACAGAGTGCATCCCAGGGACCGCTCGCACGGATTTTTGCCATGAGGGATCCCCAGGGGGCACTTCGTCACGTCCACCACTCTCCCCGAAGAGTCCTGCCCAGGGCATTGCTTCACCAGAGTCTGGTAGGCACCTGAGCCTTCCGTCATCACTCGCTTGTGACAGGGATCGCAAAAGTGAGTGTGGCCAAAGCAGAACCACGCACCCGTACCGCAACAGTACTTGCACTTGAAGTTCATGTACTTCGTCCCTGCACCCACAAGCAGGCAGGCAGGCAGGCAGGCAGGCAGGAAGGCAGACAGTCATAAGTTCGAATCTACTCCTCTTGTTCACCTACCTTCGCACATCATTGATGTGTCAGAAGAAGATCAAAACAGCCAGCCACTCTCCAAGAAGGTGTGGACACAACCGTGAAAGCAGCAAAGGAAAAATCAAAACATTTACTTTCACCAAAAAAAAAGCGTGAAAGCAGCAAAGGAAAAATCAAATCAGCGACCAATTAACGGTTTCCCCAGGCGGGGGGACGAAATTGCCAACAAACTCGGAAGATAGCTTCTTCCTCACCCGATAACTCAACCGGCCCGAACAGTCAGTACACCCGAAAGACATCTTCGCACAAAAGAACCTCGCTTTCACATTACACACTTCACTCGCTACACTGCCTCCCTACTCCCATTCTCACACTTTTCTCGCACTCACCGTGAATGCTGCACTCGTTCGAGGGCACCCCCGTGACAATGGAGACGCACGCGGGACAAAGGAGCCGGTCGTCCTCCTTCACCCCCCGCCTCGCTGCATCCTCTGCAGCAGCAGCGGCCTGACCCCCTCGAGCACTTCTTCTCCCAATCATGTTCTTCATCGCACGCTCCCTCTGGGCCTGCCCCGCCGCCGCCTCACCCTGAACCTCTCTCCGACGCCCCCGTCTCCCCCCACGACCTGAGGGCGCCGCCGCCGCGACCGCTGCTGCTGGAGGTGGCGGCTCTGGGGCAGCTGCTCCTGCTGCTGAGGAGGAGGAGGAAGAAGAAGAAGGGGGATCGGGAGCACCCGCTGCCTCACACTCCTTCTTGCCCCCCCAATATGGTTCGTTGCACCTGCACACATACAGACGCACAGGTAGATGAACGAAAACTCTGACTGTCTCAGTCTGTCTCTCTCACGCACGCTCACACAGAGGGGGGGAGATGAAGAACGAGGCTGCTCGAAATGACTTCCAAGGTCACCAGAAGATGACAAGTGACAGATGGATGACCCAGGAGGAGACGCAGGAAGAGAGATCATTTTTGCGGGACTCTGGCCTCAGATCTCAAGCTCTACATACATTTTTTTCAGAAATGCCGAAAGCGAAAGGGAACAGAAACAGACCTTGCCGCTTCACCTAGAAGCCAGCACACAAACGGAGCCTGAACGCACTGACTCTCTCTCTCTCTCTCTCACACACACACACACACACACACACACACACTTTCATGTGCTTCCCAACCAACCACCCAACCGATCAACTAACATACCTGTGGCATAGGTAGTAAGCGTAGACCTTCAGTGCCTCCTCATCACTCAGCGCATCTCCAGAGGCATTGCCGAGGCCCTCCACCTTCGCACGCTGACCCGCATCCGACAGACACTGCACAGAAGGATAGACGCATCGAGGGGTGCGCAAGCGTCAGTCTCTCTCTGTCCTTCATGCACAAGCATACATTTACTCGACCGGACCCACAGAAGCATGGAGAAAGAGAAGCATACGAGGGGAGACGAAAGCACACCCTCGCAACAAGGTGAAGAAACAGAAAGGACAGACAGAGCCCAACAGAAGGAAGCTGCCTGATCGGGGATGCAGGAGAAAAGTCCAAGAGAGAGAGAGACGACGGGAAAAAAATAGTCTAAAAAGAAAAAGGAGTAACTACCCAGTGACTTTGAGGATAGTAGTATGTTGACGCACGCAGGCACGAAGGACTACTTCTTCGTTCACATCCCTTTCAGCCCCTCCCTCCCTCCCCACAGACAGACCTCTCTGAGCACTGCAAAGAGCTTGCCGCTGCCCTCTGCTTTGGAGAGAGACGGGTGCTCAAGAAGCTTTCCGCATCCCAGCGGGCACTTGAGCAGGTTGAACTCCAGAGGCTTTCTCTGCGGTTTTGTCAGCCAGTCGACAGACTGAAGCTGGAGCAACGCACAGCCAAAGTGAACCATGTGACCGCAATTCAGGGCTACACAGGGCGATCCGTGAAGCCCGTCAAGGCATACGGGACAATCGGAATCAAACCCGGGGCGACTAAGGGCTGCTTGGCAAGAGGGTACCACACACACACAGGGACCGTTTGCGTGAGGATCCTCTTCTCCTTCTGCCTCCCGTCCTCTCTTTCTATCCCCACCAGGATTTCCCTCTCTTCCTGCTGCTGCTGCTGCGGGGGCGGCGGAGCCTGCGGCTGCAGATGCGGCAGCTTCCTGTTCTTTCTCTTTCTCAATGGCTTCCTGGCGGGCAGCCCAGCCGGGATTCAGGCGGGGGGACCGCTTTGCAAGGATGGCGGGTTCCTGTTTCTCTTTCTCTCCTTTCTTTCGTCTCTTTGACTTCGAGTGGTGTTTCTTCACTGCCGCGGCTTTGCTCGCTTCCTCCGTCACATGATTCTCTCTGACCAGCTGCAGGGCTCTCTTCTCCTCCTCAAAAGCCTCCCACTCCCCGTGCGTCCCCCCACACGCATGGCCACATGGGAGCATTCGGTTACAGTGCGTTCTCGCCTTCTCCGCACACTCCCCACGACAACACACAGGAGCCTCTGCAGGCACCATCACGTTCCCACCAGACAACCCCCGTGCCTGTTGCACGCCCTTCACGTGCGTCACCCCCTCACAAAATCTGCACTGAGATTGAACGAACCCCGAGAGACTCTCCTCCTCCCTCTGCAGGGCTGCTGCCATCTCTGCGTCTCTCTTTGCTGCCTCACTCTTCTCTCGTGCCTCTCTGTCTTCTCGTAGAAGCTCTGGATCAAGCATCTCGATATCCAGAACGTCCACATCCCCCCCCGCCCCCCATGATCCCATCGCATCCACATCCACATCCACCCCCCCATGCAAGGCCTCTGCAGCGTTCTGCTGAGCCCGCTCAGGCGGCACACCGTCTCTGTCGGACATCAAAGACCCCCCCGACCGGGAATCAACCGGAGGGACACGGACGGGCGGCCTGGGTGCGGGTGGGGAGACAACCCCCGCAGAGCCAGAGAGGGAGAGACCCGCAAGGAGTCC
>JAHBMJ010002089.1:0-5000 GCA_018398765.1 Chromera velia | reverse complement strand
TTTCTAAAAAGAAAAAAAAAGAAGCTCGCGCGCACAGTGCGCCATATTTTGTGTACCTTATTTGCGCAGCGACGGACGGCCGATGGATATGCATGACTAGCATAGGGGGGGCTGGCCATGTTTGGCGTACCCTGCATAGAGGCGCACGTACCCCGACAATAAACCAAAAACCACTGCATGATAATTTTGATTTACGGCCGAGACACAGCTGTGTGAATGAATGAATGAATGCATGAATGAATGAATGAATGAATGAATAATTAAATGGATGAATCAATGAATGAATGAAACAAAAACTTCGACATGAGAAATTCACTAACCAACTAGTTAACGAGTGAAAATATTGATAAATAATACTCGTAAATTAGGTAATATTACGAGCCGTACGTACTAGACTACTAGTTAAGTATATCAGCTACGCGTATAACGAAGATTGTCAAAAACCAATTGCACTTTTTAAAGTTTTCTTCATCATTTTGACCCCTTTTTACACATTTTTTGAATTCATAGCTATATCATTCACGTCTTTTTCAAGTCGACTTTATAGCTTTCATTCCAAACGGCCAAGGTCCGCAACCAATGCTTCTTTAAGTCTGACAACTCAAAACCTTCTCCTAGGCCTTCTCTATCACCTTCCAGACTGGAGAGCCAAGCCCCTTTCGGAACAGCCCCCGGTTCCACTTCCTCTTCGTTGTCCCACCGTGTAGAAAGTGCCTCTTGAGTAATCGCCGGCCTCTTTGACACCGCTTCCGGAGAAGAGGCCGCATGTGCACTTGTCTGTACCCGGGCTTTTTCTGTCATCTTCTCGACTGCTCGAAGCTTCGCTGCGCCAGCGCTCTTCTCTTTAAAGGAGAATTCTACTAATGTGTCTTCCTTCCACGCCCCCTTGCAAGCCTGTCTGTACACATCGGGGACGGCCAGTGACGAGATCGCGCTTGCGATCTGACTGCCCCCCAGGGAAGAGGCGATGTGGGAAGACTCGACTGCCGACCGCACGCTGAGGGCCCGACGCATTGAGAGGATCCAGTACGCAAACGCGCGTCTCTTCGATTGTCCGACGAAAGGGAAGAGCTTCAAGTAGCCGAACAGAGGCTCGAAGAGTGCCAGGCTGTGCCACGGTGCCTGCAGGCAGACAGGCAGGCCGACAGGTGAGAGGAGGAAAGGAAAGGAAGGGGTCACACCTCTACCAAACATTGGAGAGATGATAGTTGAACGGACGGGATGACAGACAAAGACATGCACAGACGAAGAAGGGGAGACCGGAGACCGAACTCCGCTTGATCATTCAGGGATCAAAGAACATGAAGAGGTTCTTCAAGAGAGCACGAAATAAAGGAAGGAAGAATAGAATGAATGGAACCAACGAAGGGAAGACGGAAGAAAGTAACGAAGCGAGGAAGGACGAATGAATGAATGAATGAATGAATGAAAGAAAGAATGAATGAGACCACTCTTCCCTTTCTTTCCCTTCCATTCTCTCTCGGCCTCCCTGAAGTCTGAAAAGAGAGGGACGGAGCATGCAAACGGGAGTGGCTAGTGGCCTGCCTGCGTGTGTGATGACTCAATGGTTTGTTTGTACGGATCAGGGGGGACTGACGTGCGCGCAGATAGAGAAGAGACGACAATGAAGGGCAGACACAAGTGGAGGCCGAGGTAGGCTCAGGCGCAGGCAGAGAGCCACGCAGACTTATAGACGGCAAACAGTTGCTCTGCCAAAATGTGGAGCAGAGATTGCGTTCATGAACCCCGTCATGAAAAAAAAGAAGGAAGGGCAATCTGACTGACCCCCATGGTGAACCTGACGGCTTGCACGGGCCAGAGACTTTTGTGCGCTTCACCACTTTCACCAGTCTCCTTAAAAACACCCTTCAGCTTGTCTTCTCTGTCGTGTTCTCTCTCAACAACTGATCCAGGCAAACGGGGTTTTGTCTTGTTCTTGCCCCTTCCCTCCCTTCCAAAACTCTCTCTTTGTACAGCACCTACAGCACCCTCCTTTGATGACAGCGATGATAGAAGAAGAATCTCTCGAAGCACCAACCCGACCAACGGAGTGTGGGTGTACCTTCTCTGCAGACACAGTGGAAAGGGAGGAAGGCAAAAGAATGTATGAGGGAGGCAAAAAGAGGGCAGGCAGGCACGCGGTGGGCCCAAAAGCACGGGCAGCAAACCGGCACTTCTGAAACAATGAAAACAAGAGAGGCGGACCTGCAAGGAAGAAAAGAGCTGCCTGCGTGAGGCAGTTCGAGAAGCAGAGCCAAGCGTCCCGCCGAGAAAAGAGAAAGACAAGCATACGGATATCCGTACATAGATGCAGAAGTGGGACTTACAAAGGTCCACACGGCGCTCTTGTCGAGAGCTCCTGTTATTTTCCCTGCCGAGCCTCCGGGAACGATTGAGAACGAGCTGCAAAGAAAGAGGTTGCCGAACAGAACAGAAGAGTGCAAGAACACGTCCGGAGAAGCAGGAGCAGAAAAAAATGGAAGAGGGACTCGAAAGCAAACACGTACACACAAGGAAAGAGAGAAACACTGATTGGCTGACTGACTGCACATCGACAGACGTGAGGGCACGAGTGCTCTCAGGAAATGTTGGAAGAGACGGGGACAACCAGGGAGACAAGCAGACAGCCAGAAAGACAGAAAGACAGCTAGCCAGAGAAACAGACAGACTCCATCCCTCTCTGTGTAGAACGAAGAGAACAGACGCACCTTCTTTCCAAAAAAGCTGCAAGGAGAGCCGGTCTCTTCAGGATCAGATCCACAGCCTGCCTCCACATTGGATCTCGCTGTTGTTCTCTCTCCTCTTCTCCCCTTGTCTCCTTCTGACTGAGGCCACGGGAGACTTCGGGAAGGTCGTAGAGCGACGAAGCCGAAGAGGGTTGAATGGGGGGAGCAAAAAGAAGCGAGGGTTTCCGGATGTTCGGATCTCTCAGGAAGAGGGGAAGAAGACAGACTCCTTCCCTGCTTCATTCACTCGGACACAAACAGAGCAGAGGAGAGGAGAGGAAGAAGACAAGTCCAAATGCGCACTAAGCCACACACTTGAATGGATCGAATATGTATGGGCGGATTTTTTCATTTGTTTCCCCTTGGTCCTCTTTTGAGCTGCCGCGAAATGGACTCTCTCTCTCTCTCTGTGTGTGTGTGTGTGTGTGTGTGTGTGTGTGTGTGTTTTGTGTGTGTGTGTGTGTTTTGTGTGTGTGTGTGTCCGTCTCTTCGTCCCATTTCTTTCTCGCTTACTCAATCGAGTTCGCACTGGAAGTTGCACCACTCCCTTGTGAGGGGCCTTTCTCATCCTATCATCCAACACTCTTCCATTTAGTCTCTCTTCCTTCCACTTTCCTCCCCTCCTCCTTTCATTGCATGTCCCTCCCATCCCCCCAGGCGCACCTGAGGCTTCGGTGTTTTATTAGAGACAGAAGAGGGGCCTTGAGATTTGCCAGGCAGAAGAGAAGTAGAGCGACGAGAGTCCTGCAGTCCGAAGGAAATGCAGAGGAGGAAGGACAATGCTGACTGGGGGGATCAGTGACTAAAAACAATCGGTGGCTATGAAGCAGTAGGAAGCAGTAGGATGAACGCATAGAAGCAGTAAGAAGGGACAGACAGGAAGTGGGGATAAACGATTCACGCCGAAATACAATAGACATGCCCCGCTCCAATCTGGTTGCGACAACGTATCCGCATGCGCACAGAGTCAACAGGAAAAGCGGAGAGATAAGAAAAAGAGTCCAGGAGGTAACACAGATAGCAAGCGAGTGATAATCAAAGCGTGGTCATCTCACCTGCCTTTGATGTGCAACATTGCGTTCGTTGCCTTTCCCTGTTGGTCTCTCACACGGAAAAGCTGAACGACACTCAGGGAGGCATTCGTTTTTCTCTTCATCTCCACAATCACCGCGTGTACCTCCACTCCACTGTCTGGGGGTCTTCTTTGCACCTTTTCAATCTTCCGGTTTCCTCTTTCGCTCGACCGTGCCTCCAACAAGGAATGCTTTTCATCTCCAAAGCCCTCCTCTCCTTCTTTCTCTGCCACACCGGTCCTCCTGCCGCTCTTATTGCTGCTCTTTTCGACTGTCTTTGAGTCATGCTCCAGAGACCGCCTTGGAGCATTTTCTTTTTCCCTCTCTCCGTGGCCGGTTTCTCCTTCTCCTTCTCCTTCTCTTCTCAGCAACCTTCGGTCTGTGGTTCTGTACCGGGTCTCGGGAGTGGGGTGCACTTCGACGAGACCAGCCCTGCGAGGGGAGGGGGCAGTAGAGAGGAAGGGACAGCGAATCAGAGAGAGATACGCTTGCACGCTTACTTCTTTACTTACTTCTGCAGTCAGCGAAGTGCAGAGGGCCTATGGTTGACGGAGGATGAAGCCCGAAAAAACAAAAAACAGAAAGAACAAGGAAAAGGTTTCACAGAGAGACGAGGACAGGGAGGGAGATTGGAAAGGAAAGAAGTGACTTTCGAAGCAAGAAGAGACGTGATGACATAGGGGAAACAGTTGGACTGCCAACGAGAATGTGGACAGAGAGAGACCCTTCCAGAACAGACGCTTGCTCCCGAGATGCAAGAACGGAAAGAAGGAAAGAAGGAATGAAGGAAGGTAGGAAGGAAGGACGGAAGGAGGAAAGAAAGGAAGAAAGTAAGAAAGAAAGAAAAACTGAATGAATGAATAAAAGAGTGAATAAAAGAGTGAATAAAAAAAGAAAGAAAGACAGAAAGAAAGAAAGAAAGATAAAATGAATGAAAGAAAAGAGAGAGAGAGAGAGAGAGAGAGAGAAGAGAGACAGGCAGAGGACCCTTCCTTCCTGTCGACCTGATCAAACCCCACTGGACGAACGCCAACACGTCTTCGCTTTCCGGGGGCAGCACCAGAGAAATTACGGGGCCGCTCGTTCTGCACTCACAGCAAACGCAGTAATTAAGCACAGAACTTTGGTTGAAATGGGGCGTCTGTGAGTCCAAACGGCAGCAAACAAAGGCAAGAGTGGAAGAGAGAGAGAGAGGGGGGGG
>JAHBMJ010002088.1:0-22672 GCA_018398765.1 Chromera velia | reverse complement strand
CCCCACACACACACACACACACACAATTACACAGAGACACACACCTGTGATATAAGCCCCCATGACGAGGTCGTCAAGGCCGTCTCCGTTGAGGTCCCCGGCCAGTCCCACCGAGAACCCCAAAAAGCGGGTCCGTGAGGCCGGTGTGATGACAAAACCGTTAGAGCCGTCAAGAGAGGAGAGGTCGAAGGGGCTAGGGAAGGGGTCTGTGCTCTGCCTTCCGAAGACCACCCACACAGAGCCTGCCCCTCTGCCTGCGTGGAACGAACACACATCAAAGGGCAGCGTGAACGGACACACGACTAGTCAAAAGCAGAGAAGCAGAAACTGCCTGCAGGGGGGCACAGTGCCACGGGCATTTCCACTTTGGCCGAGTCTCAAGCCGAAAAATCGTTTTTTCTTAGAGAGGGTGCAGTTAGTCTTCTGATCCATTTCCATTTTTCCAAATCCAAACAAGGGCATCCACATCCAAACCAAGACCCACGCGAGACACTGTGATGGCCTCTCTATCTGCCTTCCTCATCCGCTTCTTTTCCGAGAGACAGATCTACTGTCCCCATCCCCATGTGATGCTTGTCTGACCATGCATGCGACCTAGCCGTGGACTTACCTGCATTGGGGGCTCCGAGTACGAAGTCATCAATGCCGTCTCCATTCAAGTCCCCCGCCAGCGACCCCTTGTTCAAATTTTCGCCAAAGAAAGGACCCCCATCCCCTCCGTCGATCCTGAACCCTGTCGTTCCTGTCAGAGATTCCGGGTCGACGCTCGCGCTGAAGAACCCCTCACCCGTCACGTTCTTCCCGTAGATCACCCAGACCACCCCGGCAAAGTTGTCTGCGAAAACAGAGAGAGAGAGAAAGGACAAAATGGAAACAGAAAGCCTGCCTTACAATTGTAGTGCAAGATCGGACTCTCTCTTCCGGAACTCACGTCCGATCTCTAGTAGACTTAACGACAAAGAAGCATGGGGACGGGCAATACATTCTTCTTCCCCCCCCCGTCTGTCTCTCCCCCTTTCCCTCCCCTTTCTCCTCCCCGACCCTCCCCCCCCACTTCTGCCTGAGCCTCCGACGATGACGTCGTCGATCCCGTCGTTGTTCACGTCCCCCACCCCGTCCGCCCAGTCCCCAGAGTCGCCAGCCAGGAGCGAAAAAGTGAAACCGTTTCTTCCGTTGAGGTCAGCCGCATTGAAAGATGTTCCCCCTGCAGGACTCCGAGTGAGGAAGACCAGAGATTGTAAGCACACATAAGCACACACACGCAGACAGAAGCACACACAGACAGACACACACATATACCGGCGGATAGATAGACCAACAGACAGGCGGACAGACTGACGGACAGACCGACAGACATACAGGCAGACCAACAGAGAGACAGAGACAGACAGACAGACAGACAGACAGACAGAGAGACGGAGACAGACAGGCAGACAGACAGACAGGCAGACCCAAAGACGGACACAGACACAGTGCGGCAGAAGGACTGACGGACGGAATGACACAGAGACGGACCGACGGGCCGGATAAAGAAAAATACACACACACACACACACACACACACACACACGCGTGAAGCACTCTGATTGCGTCAAGCAAGTGTCCGACAAAAATGCCCGGCCACGTTTCGCGACAGGTTGAATCCAGCGGTCACTTACTGACTTTCCCCAGTCCTGTGACTGCTCCTGATCCTTTAGCACAAAGAGATGAAGAAAAAGCAAAAGCATCGGACCCACAAACATGACACTGCAAGCCACACTTATGCCCTTCCGGCTACTGACCAGGTGTTGTAGTAAACAGACTGAGGAGGGGGCCATTGCATGGAACATTGTTCGACGGGATGTGTGTGCACTCTCCGGCAGTGCAGACGTCGTCAGTGCACTGGTTTCCGTCGTCGGCGCAGGAAGTCCCGTCAGGAACCCCCAGGCACTCTGCACGCATTTCATACGGAGAAGGGATCACATGCAGTGAGTGCACGCTTCAATGTATCAAAACAGACATGCCAAACTCCCGTGAGCGAGCGTCTGTGTATCGCCCGCCTGAAAAGAAAAGAAAAACGTGCTGCAGTCCGAGTGTGTGAGTGAGTGCCGTCTCACCTGCGGGATCCTCGCATAAGACGGAGGTAGACAGGGTGTCGGAACAGCTGAGGTCGTTCCACTCTCCTCCCGACAACAAGCCGATGCAGTTCTCATTTCCACTGTCGTTGCCACCGTCGTTGTTCGGCTCTCCAGCTTTCCAGTTGAAGTACGACAGCGGCTCTCCATTCGCGAAGACGAAGCTGCCCTCACTCACCTCATCGCTCCCTCCGATCCACGCGCCGGAGGATCCTCCCGGGCAGTCCGCCTGAAATGCGAGCGAAGCTGCAGCCCTCGCATTGTCTCCCGCTGTCCGAATGCGCGCAAGACGCAGACTGTTGTTCTCGCAGACAAGCGCTGCGTCTGCCTGATTGGCTCCGCCAGTGCAAAGCGCGGTGAAGCGGCTTGGGGCTGCAAACAATGCGCCGATCGAGACAAACGCGGAAGAATGAGAGGAAAATTGACAGAAAGGGAGAGGAGAGGAAAGGAAAGTAAGCCCGAGGTCCTTTCTCGATCCAGGCTAAGACTTCGAAAGGACTTTTGATGCATTCGTGCGTGCGTCAGTCATTCAGTGTACAAGCAAGCTGGGCTGAGTCCTGCATGCCGCAAGAGACACAGAAAGAAAAGTACGGTTGAGCTCGAGGATGCGTGGAACGACAATTAAGCCGGCAAGAAAGAACCACTGACGTCCTGGACTCTCACAGATGGCGGCCGAGTACGGCGTTCGATCGCATGTCTGGTCATTCCACATCCCTCCCAAGAGAGGGTCCATGGCAATCGCAATGCAGTCCTCATCATCCCTG
The DNA here is from genome assembly GCA_018398765.1 of Chromera velia. Lineage (NCBI taxonomy): Eukaryota > Chromeraceae > Chromera > Chromera velia. The sequence goes on along the minus strand of JAHBMJ010002088.1, from coordinate 19,794 downwards.
GCGTTGCTCGGCTCTCCCTCTCTCCAGTTGAAGTAGAAAAGGGGGTCTGCGGACGGAAAGACAAACTGTCCCTCACTCGCCGCGTCCGTTCCCGCGATCCACGCTCCCGCTGAACTCCCTCGGCAACTCGTCAGGGCAGCGAGCGATGCGACGGCTCTGCCATTGTCAGCGTCCGACTGAATCCGCGCAAGACGCCGCCCGCTGCTCTCGCATATTGATGCGGCATCCGCCTGACTCACTCTGCCAGTGCAGACCGCGCGGAAACGGTTCAGAGCTGCAAAGCACCCCACATCACCACGTTCATCAGAAAGGTAGGTACAGGGAAATGCCACACACCCAGGCAAAAGAAGGCGGACACATACGGCCAACGACACTGGCAAAACGCACACACAGCCACATGACAATGCACGGACGCAAAGCACCACGGCACAAAAACCAACACCAAAGACATGGACGAGCATGAGGCACACAGAGCATGCATTCGTGAAATCTGTAGGCTCTGCATCATGTGAGAAGAGCTGAGATGAGATCAAGCGAGGTCCGGCCCCTTGGATGAAAACAAATTTACTTAGATCGGAATCTCCCAGGTCGACCTCACCAATCAATGAATGAATGCCCTGCATCATATACCCAGCCAGCGTCTAGATCTGCCACAACAACGTACAGAAACTAAGAGATTGCAATACGTACCGTTGCAATCCGGGCTGTCGATAAGTGGATGCGTGCACTGGCCCAGAGCACAGATGTCATCCGTGCAGTCATCTCCATCGTCTGTGCAGACAGTACCGTCAGCCTCCCCGATGCACTCGGTTGCTTCTGCGCACACGCCCGCCAGACAAAACCCCCCCGTGCAAGGCTGGCCGCTGTTGATGGGAAACGGTTCTGAATTGCACTGCCCCTCTGGATCACACAATTGCCTCGAGCACTCGCCGTCGGGGCCGCACGAATTGCCGGCATAGATCCAGGGAAAGTCTTCACCGAAGAACTCCCCTGGGAGCGGCACGCAAAAATCGAAAACGCAAAAAGTCCCCATGCACGTCTCCAACGCCGGATCTGCAGCACACGGGATGCCAATCGGCTGGTTTCCACAGGCGTCCGAAGAGACAGCAAAAGCCACCAGACTCGTGTCGACGAGGCACGCGCTGCTGGTGAAGTAGAAGTCTTGACTGACGGCGCCGGCGGGGTCAGATTGCTTCAGCACGAGGGTGCTTCCTTCGAGCTTTGTTGGGGGACCGTCGCTGGAAGCGTAGGTGGAGAAAAGGAGGATCGCCGTTTGACCGGCCGGAACTTCCACCTGATGACTCAGGGCAAAAACGGCGTCGGTCGCCCCCCCAAACTCTGTCCTGACTTTGTTCGTGCTGCTCAGGCTCTCTCGACGCAGGTTGGCGAGGGTCCTGTCGATGTCCGTGACGGTCGGGTCAGCGTCGTTGAAGGACCCGGTCTCAAAGGACTGTCCGGGAGACGGAGATCCGAGGACCTCTGCATCGTCTCCTGTGGTGTCCCCCACATTGGCGTCCAGGTAGAAGCCTCCGTACACCGGTGAAGGCGGCTCCCCGGAACCTGCCGGGGGCCCCTCAATCACCATTGTGAAGGTCTGTGGTCCAAGGGGGGTATCCGGCTGAGGAGCAACTACTGAGGCGGGGTATGAGATAAACTTCCTCCCGTTGCCCGAAATCTGAAACCTGAAGTCGCCTGCCGAAAAAGAGATTCCGGGGTCGGGGACGACGGGGTCTGCGAAGGGAATCTGAGTCCAGCAGGGTTGAGGAATCCCGCGCGTGTCCGCAGAGATGCCCTGGCATGACCCCTCGCGGCAGACACAGAATCCAGGGCCACTCAAATCGCATCCTGAAGAAAGAATACATGATCAGCTCGTGAATGTGGAATGACAGATAGATGAGATACTTCTTCACTGTTTTCAAAGGTGAAGGAAAATGCAGAACATCTTTTTATTGATTCCCACCACTCCGGTTTCACTAGTACGCAGAGCAGGTTTCTGATCAGACGCTTGTATACAGTATAAACGATACACTTGCCTTTACCTTTCGGCCTCGTTTTGCAGGAAAAATGAAAGGAGCAAAAGATTTTGGAAAGGACCTGGCTAGATAATGCCCTGTCGAAGTGGTGAGCATGCGAGCATTTTCAGTGGCGTTTCACTGCAAAATTTGAAACCGGACACGGACGTACCTTCGCAGGCCGTATTGCTGAGTGGTGGGTGCGTGCACTGTCCCGCACTGCAGAGATCGGCGGTGCATTTGTTTCCCTCGTCTGTACAAGAAGTCCCATCCTCCGCCATGGAACACTCTAAGGTGTCTTGTAGTCGACGTCCTGACATAGTGGAGCCCCTGAAGGCCTTCGGAACAACAGAAAATCGAAGGCTGAAGATTGCGGGAGGACTACAGTCCGAGTCGGTGAAAGAAGCTTCAACCACACAATCTTCGCAAAGAGGAAGATTGTCGACCGTTACTTCGATGGAGAAGTTGGCTCCAGGCTCGGTCATGCACTCTATCTTCCATTCCCCCAGAGCACCACCAAGAACCGGCACACCGCCATTTGTGCAGTCGGTGTCTGGGCTCAGGGCTCCGTTCTGGTTGACCATCTTCAGTAAGATGCTCAGAGGGTTCTGCTGTGCTAGCGCAGCGATGGTGGGCGGAAACTTGACAGTGGCTGTCTTGACCGGAGCTCCGGTACCAGTGTTTTCCTCATGAGTGAAGAAAAAGTCCATTCGTGCTGCAGACCCCACCACGGAGACGGGTAAATTGTCTCTCGCAACAGAGACTGCTGTCTCGGTTGCCACCCCTTCGACAAGGCGGCCGCTAACTGCTAAGCCAGCAGTGGTGACACAATCTGATTGACTGCTTGCCCTGTGAAAGGGTAAGGCAAAGAGGAACAGGAACGGGATCTTCCACATGCTCTTTCTGTATTGAAGATTAATGCAGACTTGTATATATGATGAGGTGATACTGTTTGCCGCGGCTCGAAAGTCTGATGCTTCTCGTTTTTGCCTCCCCAGGACCGGAATCCACGGAGACATATGGACTTGCGATTGGTTTGGTCTGTAGATAAAGCTGCAGACTCAAAACAACACATTTGGGTGTCCAATTTCGGCAACACTGCATATGCTCATGGATGCAGTGATACGCAGTGATCGAGACACATCGACATGCATACAAATATTAATATATCATCTCTTCGCGTGCGAATGGCCCGGAAAGCGAATTTTGGGTGCATGTTAATTCCCATCAAATCCCTCCAATTCCCTCCATGCCGTGGCCCCCGGCCATGTGCCGTGGCCCCCGGTGCCGTGGCCCCCGGCCATGGTATCTGTTAAGGCCCTTAGCCGCACCTATGGAAAAAAAAAAGTCGAATTACCAATAAATCGGGTTACATTTGCCTTTCGGGACCCGCGCTTTCCGGCATCTGTACAGCGCGTGCATGGCGAACATGCACCTTTTGTCTAACCTTGATGTATCGGTACATATGCAAAAACACACATGGAGGGGAATTGTACGTAGATTCAATCATCTGTATAGTTTTTAAGGAAGGCGATAAAGCATACCGTCTAAATAAAGCTGCTCTGAATTGCTTCGTTGTTTGACTATGCTACCAAGCTCAGTAGTAAGTTAAGACATACCGCCTTACAAAATCAGGAATAAACCGCACCACGACTGAGTGCGCTTGACAAAGAGGAAAAACGGTTAATTTGATCTGTAGGAACCCCTTTTTACCCGTTTTCTTTCTCTCTACTTGGCCCCTCTTATCGTTCTTTAGCACCTGGTTTCTCGACTTCCTTCTACCTCCACTTGAGGATTTAGAATACAAAATACTGCCTATATATAGTGTGTATCCCTGTGGATACTGTAGTATTCGCTATAAAATGTTGTAGAGAGGCTCACCGCGTATAGGTCCAGCGCTTGGTGAGTTCAAGAGGGAGAAATATGAACAGAAGCCGTTTGGGCCTATGGATAAAGCTAGGTAAGCAAGTATGTGAACACTGTCAGAAGCCGTTTGGACGTGTGGGTGAATGTTTGGGCGTGCGGGTGCATGGAGAAAGAGGGGTATGAAAAGGAAGTGTGTGCAGTAACAGAATCCGCTTAGGCTTAGGCTTAGGCCTGCAGGTGGATGAATGAAGAGAAACGGAGAGAGCAAGCGTGTTTATGAGTATGTATGAGTTTGTGAACAGAAGCTGTTTGGGCGTGCAGGCGAGACAAGGAGAACGAGTGTGTGAACAGAAGCCGCTTGGGCCCGTAGATGAATGAAGAGAGATCAATTGTGTGTCATTGAAAAAAAGCTGCTTAGGTCGCTGGTTAGGCTTGTAGATGAATGAAGAGAGATCAAATGTGTGAACAGAAACATACAGAAGCCGCTTGGGCCTATGGATAAGTGAAGAGAGACAGGGAGAATAAGTGTATGAACAGAAGCTGTTTGGGCGTGTGGGTGAATGAAGGGAGACAAGGAGATACAAGGAGAGTGGGTGTATGAACAGAAGCCGCTTGGGCGTGTAGGTGAATGAAGGAAGACAAGGAAATACAAGGAGAGCGAATGTATGAACAGAAGCTGCTTGGGCGTGTGGGTGAATGAAGGGAGACAAGGAGATACAAGGAGAGCGAGTGACACATGTGAACAGAAGCCGGTTGGGCGTGCGGACAAAGAAAGAAAGACAAAGAGAGTGAGTGTGTGATTCAGAACAGAAGCTAGGAACAGGAGCTGTTTGGGCCCGTGGATGAATGAAGAGGGATCAATTGTGTGTTATTGAATAAAAGCCGTTCGGGCCTATGGCTAGGCCTGTAGATGAATGAAGAGATATCAAGTACGTGAACAGAAGCCGCTTGGGCCTGCTGATAAATTAAAAAAGACAGACAGAGTGAGTGTGTGAACAGAAGCCGTTTGGGCATGTGGGTAAATGAAGAGAGACAAAGAAATACAAGGAGAGCGAGTGTGTGAACAGAAGCCGCTTGGGCCTTATGCAGTGAATCAATGAAGAATAATGAAGAGAGACATGGAGAGCAAGTATGTAAACAGAAGCCGTTTGGGGCGTCACGACGGTATAGGTGCATGAACATAGACAGAGAAAGCAAATGTGTGAACCGGTATGAACAAGCTAGGTGAACAGGAGCCGGTTGGGCGTGTGGGTGAATGAAGAGGGACAAGGACTCGCACAAGCATGTCAGCAGAAGATATTTGCATGGGCGTGTGGGTACCTGAATAAATAGAGACAGCCTGTCACTAAGAGAGAATGAGACTCAGTGTGTAAACAGAACTTCAAGCCGCTAGGGCTTGTGGGTAAATAGAAATAAACGAAGAGAGACAGAGAGAGCGAGTGTATGAACAAAAGCCGTTTGGGCCTGTGGATATGAGAGTGTTGATAGAAGCCGTTAACTTTAGGTATATGGGTGAGTGATCAAAGAGAGACAGGGAAAATGAGGGAGTAAGTGAGTGAGTAAGTAAGACAGTGAGTGAGTAAATTAGTAAGGAAAGCAAGAATGACTTAATGAGTCAGTGACTAAGTGTGTTAGTGAGTGAGTAAGTGAGCATAATCAACTACAGCAACTAATACCGCAAGCGTAGCAAGCGTGTAGTTTGGGACTTGTACAACGTTGTGTTCAAACATTTTATAGACTAGCTCACAGTCTCAGTCACAGCTAGATGATTTAAAAGAGCAAGTTGATAATAGAAGGCGTATATAATGTTTAGCTACTACATATGCTACTATGCTACTACTAGAATGGCTAAAATATAAATGAAAGTAAATGAAAGAAACATTACAGCATATATGTCTGTATGTAAAAGACCTATATATTGACTCCGTAAATAAAAAATAAAAATGTAAGTAAATTTAAGTGGGGAGCACTGGCATTTTTTTTTTTAAAGCAAAAATAAGTTGTTAAAGATTTATCAGTAATGTATTGCTATGGTTACAATTTTATTTTCTTTTTCACGTTTATTCACATTAATACCATGTGTTAGCGAAGTCCTTGTACACCATTAATTTTCTTATTAGCAAACGTATCTAATAGCAGAGCTCTTCTTATTTCTTCTTCTCAACCGTCTTGAAGCTAGGTCTTGAAGCCCGTTTAGCCGTCTCCGGCCATCTATGGCATTTACAGATACCGCGACTACGCCTTTGCGCAGCTAACAACCGTGATTGAGGGTTTTGTCATGCACCATATATTAATATGGGAAGGGGAACCTGTTGCATGCATGTATTACAATCATGGGTACACCTCTCAGTGCTCTCACCCTATCTCACCCCTGGGGGCCACGGCATGTCCCGTAGGGACATTACAATGCATAATCCCTCGATCCTATATATGCCGTGGCCCCCGAGCCACGGTATCTGTAGCCCAAACCGAAAGGTAAAATAAATTAAGGTAAGGTGAGCCTGCATGACCCCCTGCCTCGAATTTCACGCGGCCCGCTACCTTGACAGAAAATTTTAACCCGATTTTCAAGCTTTTCTTCTAGCTTAGAATGCATGCGCGTGCATGGGCTCTTCAATACCCTTCATGGCTAACTGCGCGCGGTCAGTCTGATGGAGACGGCATGAGACGGACCAAACAGATCAGTCATCCAACACCACTTTCAAGTTATCGATAAATTCACCTCTGACTTATTCAAGTTCAGTGGCACTTCTATGCGTAGCAGGATATCATACAATTTGAAATTGAATTTAGAATCGAGTGCAATGTTGCAGAACGAAGTGCCTTGTGCATTCGTTTATGCTCACCAACAAACGAAGTGTGAGGAAAGAATAGTGGAACCTGCTGCAGCCGACGGAAAGTTTTATTGCAGAAGCCATAAGTACCAAAAGCCAAGGGTAGCGTGCTCATCCCCTCTGGCTTGCCAATTCCCTTTCGCATATGGCAGGTCTTCTTGTAAAGTTCCAGCTGTTCCCAAACCTACTGCAGACGGAGGGTTCTACTGTCGGAAGCATAAGTATATTCCACAAGCCCGAAAGGAGACTAATTTGAAACGCCGTTCAGAAGTCTTGGGCTCTCTTGGTCTCCCAGATGCACCCCATGTTGGACTCCACCTGAAGAAGAGGCGACCTGAGGCATTCGAAGCTCGACGTTGTGAGTACCCGTTCTCACATGGAGAGTGGGCGCCCTGCCAGACAGCTGCTTTGGCAAGACCTGCGGGAGACGGAAAATTCTACTGCAAGTACCATAAGTACATTCCTCAGGCACAGAAGCTGAAGAACCTGGAACGCCGGGCCTGCCGTGAACTCACACTATCTGGGTCAACAAAGGCTCCCAAGTGTGAGTATGTTTACGGATATCTATTTTCTTGCCCGGATGTTGCTGTTCCAAATCCGGATAAGGACGGGAAGTTTTATTGCAGGGTCCACAAGTACATTTCTCGGGCGCGGAAGGCGGACAGCCTGAAACGTCAAGCCTTCCGTATTGCCAAAGGCCTCATAAAAGAGCGGATATGAGCACCTTCACGCAGGAACAACACGGAGCGACGCGATGACACTTACGTAAAGCCAGTTCAACTTTTTGCATCTTTTTGCCAGCTCGTCTTTCCTCGCCCCATTCACACAGCTCGCCTTCCCTCTCCTCATTTACACAGCTCGCTTTAAATTTCTTCATTGCATCTCATCTCTTTGCCTCCATCCGTCTGCCCCCATCTCTTTTCGTTCATCCATCTGCCCTCATCTCTTTTTCTCCATCCGTCTGCCCTGATCTCTTTTCTTCCATCCGTCTGCCCCCACCTCTTTGCCTCCATCTGTCTGGCAGTGCCCCCATCTCTTTTCCTCCATCCGTCTGCCCACATCTCTTTTCGTTCATCCATCTGCCCTCACCTCTTTACCTCCATCCATCTGCATCCATCTCTTTTTCTCCATCCGTCTGCCTCCATCTCTTTTCGTTCATCCATCTTCTCTCATCTCTTTACCTCCATCCGTCTCAGAGAGTGCCCCCATCTCTTTTCGTTTATCTATCTGCCCTCATCTCTTTACCTCCATCATTCTTCTTCTATCTCTTTTCGTTTATTCATCTGTTCTCACCTCTTTACCTCCATCCGTCTGCCTCCATCTCTTTTCGTTTATCTGTCCCTCTTTTTGTGGCGCCCCTGGTTTACAAACTTAAAGTAAATTACTATACTAACTTAAAGTTTCAAGTAGTTTCAATTAATATTGATTAAATCGCGTTTGGTGGATTTATGAAAACTTATGAGTGGTCGCTTACTAGTTTGGACATGTTTAAAATGTTTGAACCATCCTAATTCAAATGAGAAAAGAAAGGTTTTAAAATACTGATAATATTTTTTTATAAAGTTTTTAAATCACATATATTACTGTTAGGATTAATTGGATTAGGAAAGTGAACAAACTGAAACAGCCAGTAAAACAAAGCCTTTTTCGGTCTTTCTGTAAGCTTTTGTTCTTATCCATTCCTATGAATCCTATTAATTCGATCTTCATATCTATACAGTTCTCTCCGGCCACTAGTGGTCCTTTAGCACCAGGGCTACGGCATGCTCCGCAGGAGCATAGAAATTCCCTTAATTCTGCATGATCTTCGGACCTCTCGGCACATCTCGGCACTGCTGGTTATATTAATATACGCAGCTGGTAAATTTCTTCCTCTCCATTTGATCTTCTCTGCATTTGATCGACTGTCCAAGCACCATGCAGCTCAAACTTCGAACTTCAATCTTTAAGGCAGACAAAATTTGTGACCGTAATTACAGAAAATTGCGCCGCGGCCCACCTCTCTCCTGAGTCGAGAAAGCAGGCCACCTTCTTTCCCACCTTTCGCCTCTTAGCGGGACTGTGGTTCGTGTGTAGACATTTGGAGAGCAGATATTGTGTAAGCGGGGGACACAATAACAAAAAGCAGCTTGATACTGCGTTATGTACGAGAACAAAGGGAGTTGCTTAGGGAGTATGATCCGCTTCAACACGAACTGATGAGGGGGCTCGAGAGGCGCCTTGCAGGAGAGATGTCCTCAAAAGAATTCCGCCGACAGACCCTTGAGATCGAGAAGAAGGGTAAGAACATCAAGATAAGGGTCGACACTCTTTCTGAGATGATTCAAAATTTGCGTCGTTGTCCTTTTCCTGATGGGGAAAGCTCCAAAAGATCGACATGTGATGGATGCGTTTCCAATGACTCTATATCCAATGTGGTAGATACGCCTTTTCAGGCAGGTGGAGGGAGAAACGAGAGAGGGGGAGAGAGAAACCTTGAAGCGCAAGAAGAAACAGAAGAACCGCCACAGGCGCTAATGCTCCGATACCCCAGAGACCGAAAGAGCGGATCCAATGCAAGAACAACACCCAGCGTCGGGGACGAAAGTCCACTCCCGTCTCCCTCCTTCTGCGCTCACTCGAGGTCTCTCCCCCCCCCGTCAATACCAGAAGCAATGGCAGTGACAAGCACGCGCATGGCCCCTGTCAACTGCGGGAGCACGGCTGTGGGGCAGGCGTGTTGCCTTCCATCTGTGGGCGTTCCCTCCCTCTCTCTGCACCGAGGGACGGAAGAGTTATCAGAGAATTCCCCCCTGCAGAGGGAGCAAGACGGGCCATCGGAACACCCTTGTTCATCCAGAGGGGGAGCTGCATTGTCAGAAAGTCCGTTTCCCCCAAGCAGGGGAAATGGCTCGTTGGAAAGTCCTTCACCGAACAGAGGGGGGGTGGGGTTATTGGAACGTCCTTCACCAGACATAAGGGGGGTATGGTCATTGGAACGTCTTTCACTGGACAGAGGGAGGGTATGGTCATTGAAATGTCCTTCACCGGACAGAGGGGGTGTGGGGTCATTGGAAAGTCCTTCACCGGATAGAGGGGGGATGTCTTCAGGCCCCCACTCTTTCGGTGGGGCTAGGTGCAACGGAGTGGGAGAGGGGAGTCTCTCTCAAACCACGCATCGAAAGAGAGCCCCAACCTCTCAGCCAAACTCTATGCATTTTGCCCCCATCTGCCCCCCACCATCTCATCGTCGTTCGTTTTCATATTCTTCCGTACAGACAACGGCAGGTTCACTGTCGGCTTCAATGCAGACAGGGGAAACCTCATTTTCTCCTTCTGCACCGACAGCGGCAAGACTTCATTTGTTAGCTGCTTTTGCGCAGACAGTGCAAACCGCACTGTCTTTTGCTGGTAGGCAGACCGAGGCACTTTCTTCATCGCCTCGTTGCCCCTTGGGGAAAGAGCAGCCTTGGCGGATTTGTATGAAGATGGAGGCGGGAGAGGCATCCATTGAGTTTGCAGTAAGGGACGAAGAAACGAGTGTCGGTGAGCTGGCACTGAGAGGGGGGCAGAGAGATAGAGGAGAAGCAGGGGGCCGTCTGAATCAGCGAGAAAGAGAAAGAGACGAGGAAGGGTAGCCTCAGCCTGAGGGAGGAGGGGCAGCAACATCAGCGCCCCCCCCCCGGGCCCCTCATTGCCCCCCCGATCGTCTCCCAGCAGTCTCTCCGGTGGCCTTCCGGGGAAGACAGACGAGGGGAGCCTGAGCCTCTCCCCAAAAGAGAAGGAAAGGGGCAACACGTCTGCCGGCGTAAAAGGGGACGTTGAAAGTAAGAAGCGGAGGCAAAATATTGTGAGCCAAAAAAAGAGAAAGGGGGGCAAAAGGCTAAGCCTCCTGTCTGCTCAGCCGGAGACGGCAAAGAGAGACGGGAGTTGCCAGAGAAGACGGAGGGGGGGCAGAAAGAGGAGGTCTCCTTCCATAATCTGGGTCAGTCAGTCAGTCAGTCAGTCAGTCAGTCGGGGTTCCTCAGGGGGGACGAGAGGGAAGGAAAGGAGGCCATCGGGGGGATGTCTCTCTGTGATTGTGATTTTTTCTGGGGTGCAGGGAGTGCAGGGCTTTTTTATTTTTCTCTTGGGGGTACCGTTTTGTTTGTCGCGTCCTGAAATGGTTTCCGCTTGCCCTTTGTAGATGCGCTCAGTGCATGTATCGTAAAGTTTACATTTCTCTGTGTGTTCATATGACATCATCCAGACTTTCTCTCTCCCGTTAGTTCTTCTACGCTTTCGTTAGACATACGGCCTGTCTGTGATCCTATTGCATGCATCCGACATTCTCTTCTTTCTGCGTCTCCCTGCCTGCCTGCCTGCCTGCCTGCCTGCCTGCCTGCCTCGTTTTCTGTTCTTTCTTTCCTTCCTTCCTTCCTGCAGGATCGAGTTGCAGGTTGGTCGTGGTGGGTTGCTGCGAAGTGCTGGAAGACTGTGGCCTCTGAGTCAGCCAGGAGGGCGGCATGTTCTGCGGGTTCTTTTCTCTGGAACTCGGTATTCTCGGGAATCTTCGGGGGCAGATCTTAATTCAACCAGGCACCCGGGGGGGGGGAAGGGAAGCAGGTCTTCTCAGGTAGAGAACGAACTTAAAGGGGGAGTGGGTCTGTGGGTTTGGCAGGCAGTTGCTGAATTGTGTTTCATCCCAGTCTGTCTGCTGGGGCTTTAATTCTCTCTTTATAGCGGGGGCTGAGTCTAGTCTCTCTCGAAGGGAAGGGGAGAGAGGGGGGGAGTCGGGCAGGTTTCTGGAATTCCCTTTTTTTTTCTTTCGTCCGGCCTATCTCTCTCTCGGCCGAAGCTTCTGTCTGCACGCGTCTCTTGGTTGGTGTTTCGCATGCATGGTGGGGGGCAGGGTGAGCTAGCACTCACGTTTGACCATCTTTCTTGCGCACTGATGCTGAGTTCAGTTGTCGAGCGCTTATTTTTCCTTACCGCGCACTGACGTTGAATTCAATTGTCGAGCGCTTGTTCCTCCTTGCCGCGCACTGACGCTGAATTCAGTTGTCGAGCCCTGGTAACTCTGAGTCATTGCCGTGCACTGACGCTGAATTCAGTTGTCGAGCGCTGGTTCCTCCTTGCCGTGCACTGATGCTGAATTCAGTTGTCGAGCGCTGGTTCCTCCTTGCCACGCACTGATCCTGAATTCAGTTGTCAAGCACTGGTTCCTCCTTACCGTACACTGACGTTGAATTCAGTTGTCGAGCGTTGGTTCCTCCTTGCCGCGCACTCAGTCTGGTGTTGAATTCAGTTGTCGAGCGCTGGTTCCTCCTTACCGCACACTGATGCTGAATTCAGTTGTCAAGCGCTGGTTCCTCCTTGCCGTGCACTGACGCTGAATTCAGTTGTCGAGCGCTGGTTCCTCCTTGCCGCGCACTGACGGTAAATTCAGTTGTCGAGCGTTGGTTCCTCTTTGCCGCGCACTGACGCTGAATTTAGTTGTCGAGCGTTGGTTCCTCCTTGCCGCGCACTGATGCTGAATTCAGTTGTCAAGCGCTGGTTCCTCCTTACCACACACGGATGCTGAATTCAGTTGTCGAGCGCTGGCTACTTTTTGCCATGCATTTATCATCCAAAGAGAAAAAGGTACACAAAAAAGACGGATATCGGGATGGTCCCACCCTTTTCAGGGTCCAGAGGGTCAAAAAAAGACACACGATCGAGCTCTGCATTGCTCAATTCGGTTGAGAAGAATAGACATCTGGATATACCTGGACAAGTTCCCTTGAACTTAGATTACACTCGAGACCTGTGACCTGTCTGAATTAAGCTCTGCATCTAGCTCTGCATGGTGACAACGTTTGATGACTGCCCCTGAGAGCGCATCGCTGTCTGACTATTTTTCGTTAATTCGTTTTCCCGATCCGTCTCTGTTGGCATAAATCCGCATGATCGACGTGCTTTGGCCGGATGGATCATGGATGCTAGGATGGATCGAGGTCATTTCGTCTCTCTGTCATTTCTCTGTCATGTAGAGTTTGTCTCGATTAATGTTTGTATGCAATAGGAAAACAGTTTTCGCCGATTAAGTCGGATCGAGCTTCTTATTTTAATATGCTAATTCATGCAGTTCTCGATTCAGTTGCTAGTAGTAGCCTAGGTAGAAGCTGCTGAATCTATAGTGCTGAATCAGAATTCAAGAACCAGATGCAATAAGAGCTAGAATAAGAGTCTTTATTAGGATTAGGATTAGGATTAATGTCCAGAGGATTGGCCTCCCGCCCCAATGCCGAATATCCGATGTGCGGCTTCCAGAGAAAGCGCCTAGACACATCAGACCTCCCTAGCCGGCCCGCACAGGTCTAGCCTGTGTCGCGAACGGATCACATTGAACAGTCAATCACCTGCGTGTGTATGCGAGAGGGCTCACTCCATTCCAAAGCAGGGTTGGAAAGGGAACGATCCCAGAATTGCAGATGAACGGCTCGAAGCGAGTTCCAAAACCTCCCAACATCCCATCCTCCTCCTTTTTCCCTCCTCTTTTGCTTCCTTTATATCGCTCTACACTCTTTCATACTCTTTAATTCTTCCCTCTCTTTCTTTCTCACTTTTCCAAGTCTCCTGATGCAATCTATCTAACTCTCTTCGTAAAGCTTGACTCAAATTGTCTCCCTTTTTTCTTTTCCATTCTCTCACTACCTGTCTTTTCATCATGACGTCTTTCAGAAAGGTATCAACATTCTTATCGGCCTCATTCAAAAGAAAAGAGAATAGAGTGATCTTGTCTACCTTCCCTTCACTACCCACTTTCCATCTGCTGCTATTTGCAGCTCTCTCCTCTCTCCTTTTCACCGAACTCCAACGTGTCATCAAAGCTTACAAGCAGTCTGCTCTCTCTCCATCATGCAGAGGGCATTCAGTCAGCATATGGATTTCATTTTCGACTGCTTGAATATCAAGCAGGTCAAAGCAAACCATGCATTTCCTTTCTGTCAATGGGGTCCCTCTGTCTCCTTTTATTGAGAACTTCCCCCTGTTTACCTTTAAGTTTCTCTCTTCCACCCAAAATGCAGCCCTTCTTCTGTGGACAGGCCAGGGAGCTATCTTTGTATAGCAGATGGGAGTTCTCCCTATCTTATTTCTATCTAATGAAATGCTTCTGTCTGTATCTTCTCCATTCTTCCTATTGTGCAGCCATAGGTTTAGGCGATTTCCGTTAGATAGAGACGCATGGATAGGATGCATGACGCCTTCTCTCAGCTCTTCCCTCTCTTTTAGCTCGCTTTTGACTGCATGTTTTTAGCTTCGTACTAGGCTTCGTAACTCAAAAAACTTTGAACGTTCAATTAAAATTATTTGTTATGTGATGATGATTCTAACGGTATCGCAGAGAAAAAAAAAATAAATAACTCTCTTTATCAGATACTTTTTTTTTGTTTAAAACAACTGTTGTTTAGCTGTTGTACGGGTACATGTTGCACAAGTGTTGCAAGTAGTTGCAAGGTATTGCAGGCAAAAATAGAAAAGGAAAAAAAAAGTAGATAACTCGTTTTTCTAAAGATTTTTTTTTTTCTGTGAGATGTAGTGACATGCCTAGTGATGATTGAGCCAATCATTGAGGGTTAAATCCTAAATTCAGCAACGCTAAATTCCAAGCTACTAACAAGGCTTTGAGGACAACCCAGAGCACACATTCAGGGGGGGGAGAGGGATGAGGAAGCCTGCATGCCAATCGGATCAATTCGACTCAACTTGCCTGATCGACACAATAAACCCTTTTCAGACAGTTGGCTAGCGCTTTAGAGCTGCTTCTAGCCTAAGTTCTAAGCAGGATCGTGCACAACGCTTCTGGGCGTATTGTTGTATGTGTTATTTCATATCAAAGACAAATCTATCCTGAACGGTCTCCAACAGTAAAACGGTCTCCAAAACAACCATACCTCTCAAGCTTTTTTAGGCAGTAAACAATATTTAAAAGCTTAAAACAAAGAGTTTTAAGCGATCAAACAGTACGATTTCCTGTTTTTAAATTAATTGGGTTTAGTGAGAGAAAAAAATATATTGTATTTGACCGCGCGGCGTGCGTGTTTCGTGCGTCAACGCACGCGCCTGTCATGCATGCAATTAAGGCGGCGGCGGGGAGCACCGGAATTAAGGCGGCTTTGCTGAGGAGCTGGGGTTGCTTTTGCCATTCTTCCGGTGAGTCTGCAGTTCCGTGAGTCCATGTGAAAACGGGACTAGACCAACTCCAACACTAATTCCGACTCCAAAATTTTTTTAAATATACAAACAGTTTAAACTAGTTTAAACATATTCAAAATCGTTTAAGTGTATCTTTAGCGATTCTTTTGTTGTTTTTAAAGGTTTTAAATTAGAGCCTGGAGTGTATGAGAGTGAAGGTTGGAAATGTTGTAGCACAGTGGCAGGCCGGGCCGGCGGGTCTGCGTGTATGCCGCGTGTGGCATGCAGTGCCGCGCCGTACATACGTGCGTCTGTGCCGCGGCCTGCCCCAACCGGCCCGCGCGGGCTGCCACGCTTGACTGACGCACGCATTCCAATCCGAATATTCGGCTATACGGTAGAAATCTGATTATATGCTTTTGCAGGCCGAGGCATCTGTCAGAAAGCAAGGGAGAAATTAAAAGATCCCGCTTCATTCCTTTCAGTTATAGCTCCACGTTGCTATGCAGATTTTCTGTAGAGTGCACTTGTTGTGGGCCTGTCGCTGGGGATCGTGCGCCGGTGCTGTAGTGTGGCTGCACTTTTGAGGTGGGCTGAGCTTTGCCGTCTCCTTTTAAACAACACTTTGTATGGGTAAGGGGTTTTAATTGTTACGTCAGAAAGACCTGGGTTGATGCATCTGTTTACCCTTTTTCCTTCCTCTTCGTACGGTATGGATGCAGGAGTTTGGAGCTCTCGCTTGCCACTGGTGTGCGGAAGGAGTTGCGTTTGTCTCATCTCTTTGGTCAGTTAGGGGTTGGGCATCTCTGGGTACAACGCGGCTTCAGTCGGTCAACTCATGTCAGGGAATGATCCACGTGGGTTCCTCTATTCACCTATCCTTCTTTTCACTCTGGCTGCGTGGATGCAGGGTTTGGTGCTCCCTCGCGTGCTCTCCGGTAAGTTTATCAGGCTGAGCTTGTTTGTCTCACTGCTTGCAAGCCGTTCCATCAGGTCAGAGCATGATGCACCTCAGACCCTCCTATGCAACTTCATCCTTTTCTTGTTCGGTGGTTGCACGCAGGATCTGGGACTACCTTTTGCCTTTGCTGAGGAGCTGGGGTTGCTTTCGCCATTCTTCTGGTAAGTCTGCAGTTCCGTCTCTCTGTGTAGGTCAGTGCATGATGCACTGTTGAGCAGATGTTTGCCTTGAACCGTCGTTTTTGGCTTTGTTGCCTCTTGGGGATATGATTGAATGCAGGTTTCGTTCCTTTGATCGTGCTGAAGAGCAGTACTTGGGGCTCCGTCACGGTGTGACGACCATCTCTCTGGGTCAGTGGTTTGTTTTCATTCGGTCCCTATCAGTCGCATCGTTTTACGTCCGTGCCTGTCAGTGAAAATTAGTTAAAGATAGTTAAAGGCATCCAGTAGGTACGGTCCAGAAAGAACGAAGAGAACTTATGGCAACCTGGGAAGAGGCAATGGGAGGAGGGGAAGGATGCTTGTCCTTACTTTCCGTTTGTCTCCCTTTGACTGTACTGCTTGTCTGCCTGTATTCAGGTCTGCTTTCTATCTTTGAGACTGCACACTGGCACCAGCCCCGGCCCCGATGTATGGATCCCGGCGGAGACAGAAGGTAGAAGAGGGGGCAAAGAAGTGAGAAGGAGAGCCTCAGGGCAGATCAAGAGAGTGAGCAGACCGGAGCGCTGGCGGGGCTGGGGGGACGTCCATCGACGGAGGTGGGGGCAAGGACGGGGACAAGGGTGGTGGCCGGGCCCGGGGCCGGGCCATACCGCGGCTTAGGCCAGGGCCGGCGGCATCACAGGGAGAAATTAGAGGGAGCAGAGAGACGCCAGCTGGAGGGAGCGGTGAGACGTTTAGGCCGAGTAAATGAACGTCCACGACTGGCAAAGGAAGCCGGGGGCGATCGGGGCCTGGCCTGGCCCGGGCTGGCGGCGTCACAAGGGAGCAGGGCCAGGGCCGGCGGCGTCACAAATAGCCGGGGTGGCCAGTGCCCATCGGGAAGGACACAGACAATCCGGAGACTCGGAGAGGTCGGCGGGAGAAATTGGTGGGGAGTTAAGGCATAAAAAGTGGATTGCCTAGCTTCGCAAAGGGTGCCGGTGGAAGCTGCACTGTTCTTTTAGGCCTATTTCATACTTTGTGTTCCGCCTCTCCCTTTCGGATTATGTAAAAAAAATATTTGACGAAGGAGAATTCAGGGCTGAATTCTCCCTCGATGAGTATCTGAAAAAAAAATTTTGGAGGGAGAATTTTTTTTAGTGTTTTTTCTGGCTTCTTTTACCGAAATAAGTCATCTTTTTTTTGCTCCCTCGACAAAGATTTTTTTTTATTGTCACTGAGGGAGAATTCAGGGCTGAATTCTCCCTCTCCGGGTATGTCAAGGAAATATCGTCTGAGGGAGAATTTAGCCCTGAATTCTCCCTCGGTCAAAATACGAAGGATTTTTTTTTCCTTCGTACCATAGAAAAGAGATGTACTTTGGATGAAAGGTGTTTGGGACAGCATTCATCTTGATTGAAATCGTGCTAACTGCTCTCTTTCTCTCCTGGCAGCTCTCAATGTGCAGCACTTTGAACCATTTCACCCGAGGGAGAATTTAGGCCTGAATTCTCCCTCGGTAAAAATACGAAGGATTTTTTTTTCTTTCGCATCACAGAAAAGACACATTTTTTGGATAAAAGGTATTCGGGACAGCATTCATCTTGTATGGATTCATGCTACATGTTCTTTTTCTGTTCTTAATCTGCACTATTGTGGGCCGTTTCGGGTTAGGCATCAGGGTTGCACCTTGCGCACCTCGTGTTCTCTGCTTGTGCACATTCAGAAAAAAGCAGCTATATTATTGTAAAACCTTCTGAATTCGTTTTCTAAGGCTTTAATTCTTCTCCCATCTGCCTGTTTCTGTGCTTGATATATCTATGGGCTCTTCTTTATATGTGTGTCTTCTGAATATGAATGCAGTTAAGTCCACTTCGAGGTGTGTGGAGGGACCACCCCTGACAGCCCCTCTAGAAGGTGGGTTCAGAGCTTGTCCTTTATGTCAGTGGGTTGTACTTAGTCTGCCAGGCTCTGGAGCTCTAGGCTGTCTTTTTGTTGACCATTTTGATTTCTTTTTTGAGTCTTTTTCCGTCTCTGCACGTGTGTGTATCTAGGTGTGTACAACGCTAGGTGCAGCGTGTGTGACACTGTGTGTGTGTATGTGTATGTGTGTGTGTGTGTATGTATATGTATGTATGTATGTGTGTGTGTGTGTGTGTGTGTGTGTGTGTATGTGTNNTGCGTATGTGTGTGCGTGTGTGTGGGTATATAAAGGTATGCACGCAACGCAACACAGTCTTTCCATCCTTTTCTTTCTTATAAGGCTCATGACGCTTACCTCTTTCAGAAAGAATGAAGGCGTGTTGTTGCTTTCTGTGAGCCAGCTTGTCTGAGTGCGCGTTTATGTGCGTGTGCATGCGTCTGCAGTGCATGTACTCGTTCTCCTTCTACCTCTCGGTCTCTTTTTCATGCCTAAGGTTTCTCTGCCGGCTTATAATCCTCCCTTTTCCCCTTTCCCCCCGGCCCGTTCCCCTTGTATGTGTGTGTGTGTGTGTGTGTGTGTGTGTGTGTATGTGTATATGTGTGTGTGTGTGTGTGTGTGTGTGTGTGTCTGCGCGCACTGGCAGATCCACATGCACACAGATCTTTACACTGACAGGTTACGTACACAAAGCCAATATAAAAATGTTGATCATTGTTTCGGCGGCATTAAAAAATTGTTATATGAGTCGAATAACTTCGTTGTCTGGTTGTTGCAGTGTTACACTGAAACAGTGCCTTCAGCTCACGGCCAATATTATGAGCGTTCTGCTCATGATTTGTATTCAGACAGTCTAGTACACAGTATATATATATATATATATATATATACATCAATATATTAATAACATCAATTGTGATACTTGTAAAAGCTCTACACTATGTTTTATATGTTTTCAATCTTTCTGTTAAAACCTTAAGATTCATTGTAAAGAAAATATTTTAAAGAGTTAAAAACTTAAAATCATACATTCAAATTTAAATATATATATAGTTATCATAAATCAAATTTTTATATAATTCTCTTACTAACTAGGATTTAAAAAACACTTAATTGCACTCTCAAACCGTTTAAAACTCTTTGTTTTAAGTTTTTAATCATTGTTTAGTACCTAGAAATGTTTAATAGATATGGTAATTTTGGAGACCGTTTTGATGTTGGAGACCGTTTGGGATAGATTTGTCTTATCACTGACAGATTCTTAAATAAACTTAATTAAAGTCTAGAATAGTTTAGGATTAGCACCAGAAAAACTAGAATTAACATACTAGAATTAATTAAAAGGTATCACAACTTTTTTAAAGTTGAACGCTTTAATCAGTTAAATATCAGTTTTAAAAAGTGATATTCAATCTTAGGCGATGCACAGTGGTAAAAAAAAAAAAAAAATCTGAAAACGTCTATTCTTTTTTTTAATTTTTATTTAAAATTTTATTGTATATGTAAAAAAAATAAAGGTTAAATGACTAGCTTCAACTAGAGTTTGAATCATATCTAGAATCCCAGTTTCACTTCTAGCTTGGTAGACGCTTAAAAGGATTGACCAAAACTAGCTTCGACTAGAGCTTCGAAATGTATATCGTCCTAGATATCGTCAAAGAGCCGGTTAAAGAACTTCTCCTCTGTCTGCTCTTCTGTCTGCATCCATGCATCCATCCTTCTTATCACTCTTTGCATGAGCAAGGTGATGATGCAAATGCAGCGGCCAGCCGTGAAAATATGTTCAACCAAGAGCACAAGTCGATAGTAGACTCGATACTGCGTGGGGATAATACTGAAGTGGCTGCAGAATTTACGAGAAAGATATGTGTGTCTTCTGAATATGAATGCAGTTAAGTCCACTTCGAGGTGTGTGGAGGGACCA
>JAHBMJ010002087.1:7272-22771 GCA_018398765.1 Chromera velia | reverse complement strand
CGAACTCGCCCTCTCCAGGGGAGGGGGGAAACGAAGCGAGACCATTACACAAACACGCAACTGAAAACAAGCAAACGAAAGAAAGAACGAACACAGAACACACAACAAAAAGCGGCCAGGCGACGAACTCGCCCTCTCCAGGGGAGGGGGGAAACGAAGCGAGACCATTACACAAAACACGCAACTGAAACAAGCAAACGAAAGAATGAACACAGAACAGACAACGAAAAGCGGCCAGGCGACGAACTCGCCCTCTCCAGGGGAGGGGGGAAACGAAGCAAGACCATTACACAAACACGCAACTGAAAACAAGCAAACGAAAGAAAGAACGAACACAGAACACTCAACAAAAAGCGGCCAGGCGACGAACTCGCCCTCTCCAGGGGAGGGGGGAAACGAAGCCAGACCATTACATGAGCACACAACCGAAAACAGCCAAACCAAAGAACGAACACAGAACAGACAACAAAAAGCGGCCAGCTTCTCTTTCTTGGAGAGCTTTCAACTGCAGTCCACGACGGAAACGAAGGAAACGCCAGTTCTCTGTATCAGTTCTGACGCATCTTTCCGATTTATCGAGCGTTCCCTCAACTTCGAACTGCAACGCGACAAAATCCCTGGAAGCGATGCTCTGTCTGATAGATGAATGAGTAAATTCACTTACGCAGGAAAGCTTCTTGCGACTCCAGAACAACAGGCAAGGATGATGAAGGTGGTGAAGTAGACCGCCATGGTAAGATAGACCAGCCAGGGATTGGCCTCGATGAATTGCATCGGGGCGTCGAAGACGACCAGAGGTCCCGCAATGCCAACGGTGATCAGAAGCTGAACTGCACAGCAAAAGCAAGACCACACGAAATTGAATCAATCGTGGGTGAAGAAGCCGATGCAATCGACACCCTGAAGAGAGCCAAGGCATCACTTGGCCTCCCCGGACAACCCAGACTGACTTGACAAGATCCCGTAGATCTTCTGGATGAACCCCCGTCGAATTTGCTCCTCCACCTTGTCATCCATGAGCATATTGTCTGCACCAATTTTGCAGGTATGCAAGAGGAAGTGAAAAAACAGGCATGGAAGCGAAATGAGATCCCGGCCTCAAGAAAGAGACTTGCATGATCCCCAACTTCAAATCTATGCTGCCCAGTTCGTCGGAGTAAACGAACCTTCGTGGTATGACGCCGCCTCAGCGTCATAGTACTGCTGCTGCTGCATCTTCTTGTAGCTTGATCGTTTGTCTGTTCCCCCTGTCTTGTGTTTGCTTTGGGCAAAGCGATCAAACAGCCAGAAAAAGACGCCGGCCGAGTGAGTTAGAGAACAATGAGCCTCGTCTGACGATAAGCTAAAACCAAATGAGAAATTTGAGCATCAGGCGCTGCCGGGAAGAAGGTTCATGCGTCTTCAGAAGATCGAGAGAGAAGATCATGAGAAGATCGCAAGCTAGAGCAGCGTAGTGGAACTATAGTGGAGCTACAGATCGCGCTATGATCGATCGCGCTATATGTATAGCTTTGCTCGGAATGGCTCAATTCTTTCAGACTGCATGCATGCATGCAGTTAAGCTAAGTCAATTTTTGGCTTAGCTCGGCCAATTTTATTAATTTCACGCGAGTGAGTTGCTTTGATGACTCCAAACAGTTTTCATGGATGAAAAATATTAATATACCGCCCGCGGCTCACAATTTCGTGAGATGCTGACTTTTCCTGAAGACTGCATGGGGCCTCTTGAAGGCCCTCTTCGTGATTATCGGAATATACGATGGCAAATCTTTCATTCTGTGTGACGAGACACACCAAATTCAGGGGACGCGCGCGCCGGCCGCGGCCGGCCCGTGGCCCTTGAAAGCGAAAAAGGGGATCAAGTGGGAAGAATTTTGCCTCCTCGAAAAAACTTTACGGGGCCATGAATTTCATTCGGACACTTCATTTTGTTCCTCTTCTTTCCCAAAAGCTCTTCCTTCCCGCCTCCTTCTGTGTGAAGAGGGCACTGTGGTCAGTCAGTTCGATGAGTCACGTGTAACGATTCCAGGCCTTTTTACAACCAGAGATGTTCAGTACGTTTTAGCTGTTCATCCTTTTTAAGCCGTCCATTTTGAACTTGGCCAAAAAGCTTTTAATCTCCACAGTGAGTGCTTGTACATTTAGATTTCGACCGTTCCTGTTTTGCGCGCTTCAGTTGAATTGGTTTGTGACCAAAATTGAGATTGATTCAGCAAGCTGGTATGATCTCCGTAGTGGACGTTGCTGTATCACAGCCTGGGGACGTTTTGGAATCCCCTCCTGTTGATGGGTCGGAACAAAATGGGTTGAATCAAAGCGAAGGAACCAGCAGCAATGGAAACACATCACGCTGCTATAATTGGTGGGGAGCATTCCAATTTGAAGTTGTCTGCTTTTGTGGTCTATTGACATGCTTTTGCGTTCACGGAGTTCGTCCCTGCTGCTTGTTTATGTGAGTGCAGCCACGAGACAGGACACTTCAGCCGTGACTGTCCGAAGCCTCAAATGACCATGTGGTAAGCGGGGGGGATGGCAAATTGCGTTCTGGCCTTTCTCCTGGTAGTCTTCTTTCGCCTTCCTGCAAGGAGCTTGGCATATTGATCCTCTTCATGTGTCTCTTCGCTTGTCTTTTGCGTGCAGCTACAACTGTTATCAGACCGGGCACAGGTCATACGAGTGGTCAGTAACTCACAGATTCTTCTTCTGTTTTGCCGCGCTTTCGTACGAGTGTTTTTGTCTGAACTGTAGGGGTCCTAAAAGCCACATTGTGCCTTTCTCCGCTTTTGGTGTGTGACACACTCTCTGAGAACTTCTGCTGTCTGCAAGCGCTCAGTCTCCACCGCCTTTCACTGTATGCAGCACGTCTGGAAAGAGGTGTCATCTCTGCAATATGCCAGACCACCTTGCCAGACAGTGCCCGCTCTCTCTTTCCCAGACGGGCGACGTGGTTGTGCCCCTGTCGTCCTCCCAGTCGGGGGGCAGCACAGTGGATGGAAGTGGAAGCCAGTCTCTGTCTCTGACGGGGGGGGCGAACGGGGAGGGCGGCTGCTCTTCTCTGTCGACGACGACGACAGCAAACGTTTTTGGAGATGAGAATGCGCTGTCGTCTGCCTCTTCCAACTCGCCTGACAGAGAGAAGGCTGCTGGGGGAGAGGGAGAGGGTGCAGGAGCGGGTGGAGAGACTTCCTCAGACTCCTCGAATGTCTCGTCTCAGGGACAGCAGCAGCTGTCAGTGTTGCAGCAGGACCAGTCACAGCAACCGCAGCCGCAGGCAGCTGTCGGTGCGTTCACGTCTCTGACGAGGAAGTCTCTCGAGGCTTTGTCCCTTCAGGAGAGATTGGATGGGGGAGAGGGGGAGAAAGAGAAACTGGTCATGGCCCTGCCGAACCCGAAAACGAAAGCTGGAAGCGAAGCTTCTGCCGTCCGAGTGGCCCCTGCCCCCCGCCTTCAGGTGGAGACTTCTGGTTTGTCTTCAGAGGGGGACGAGAGTCAGAGCAGTGGCAGCAAGGAGGCGGGAGGAGAGGGGGAAGGGACCCAGAAGGACCAGAAGGATGCACAGACAGGGGGAGCATCCGGGACGACTGGAAAGAAGAGCAAGAGAAAGTCCCAGCCCCCCTCTGCATCCACCTCTGCTACCAGGTCTCCAGACAGCCAGAGTGATGAGACAGGAGGATCGGAGGACAACGCAGAGGAAAGCAGCAAGGACGGCAGTGGACAAGGGGGAGTGACCACCTCAACGCAAATCAGATGCTACAATTGGTCCGTCGGTTTCATCATTCATTCATGGATGCTATTTGGTTGGTGGCAAAGAAAGACAAAAGAAGGAAGGGGGCAGCAGCGTGTGGGTCATCCATCCTTTCTGCTGCCTGTCGAGAGGCGGCTTCTTCTCTTCTCTTTCTGGTCTAGACCGTCTTTCTGTTTGGCTACCTTCTTGGCTTTCCGTGTGCACATTTTTTCCAATCGTCTGCGGCTTTTTTTCTCTTTTTTGTGTGTCCCGACTTGGACTTTGTGAGGGTATGCATTCGTTACTTAATGGATTCTTACTGATTCACGGTGGAATTAATGCGCCATGCTTGTTTTCTTGGTGTATTTGCAGCAACCAGAGAGGACACTACAGCAAAGACTGCCCTCAGCCCAAGATGGAGATGTGGTAAGTACTGCTTTCCTTCCTTCCTACCCAGCTACTTACCTATGTTCCTACCTGCCTGTCTGCTTGTCTGCTTCCCTCCTCATCCTGCCCAGGTCTTGTTCTCTTTCTGTTTCCTTCTCACCTCATCATTTTCCTTCCTGTACGTCTTCAATGTGTCACTGCACCCCTCAGCTTTGGTGTGGTCGATGAGATCTCTCTCGTGTGCATTCGCGTGCTGCTTGGAGACACAGGTTTCTTTTGTGTCTGTCGATCTGTCTATTCTTCTTTTGGTTCGTGCAGCTACAACTGCGGGCAGCGCGGTCACAGAACTTTCAAGTGCCCTGTAGGTAAGACATGTCACATTTGTGGCAGTCGCGACCACTTGGCACGTCTGTGTCCCCAGAAGGAGAGTCTGGAGACAGCAGCTACAGACTCCTCGCAGCAGCAGCAGCAACTCCAGACGTCCCCTGTCCAGCCGCAAAGCCAGAATCCGACCCCGACACCCACACCCACTGCCGTGAAGCAGAGAGAGGATGGAGTGTCTGTCGCCCCCCCAAAGGGAATTATCTCCCTGCCTGCCACAGAGAGTGCTCAGACGGAGACCGAGGTGAGAGCAGAGAAGACAAACCTTGTAGAACCGGTCTTCCCCTCTCCTCCCCACAATAACACGAATTCTGCTGTCCACTCTCTGCAGCAGCAGCATCAGTGCGACACAACTGCTCACGGTGGTTTGTCTTTCTCCGGTTGTCCTTCCGGCTTCCCCCTCCAGGCCCTTCCTTTCCTTCCCCAACGTTCTGCTTCATCCACCCTCACGACCTTCGAAAGGACCCTCTCCGGCCGCATGCAGCCCCCACCCCCTCCCACGGGCCTCGACAGAGACGTTTCTACCATCTCAGCCACAGCAGGGCCGAGTCACCTCAGGGGTCTCCCCTCGTCCATTCCCATCGGACCTCCCACCATGATCTCCTTCCCCTTCCTCTCACGCGAGGAGTCGGCAAACACACACAACGCCATGCTCCATCAGTCGGGGACGCACGGAGGCGCACCGCACTTCTCTCCGGCCGCCGCCGCGGCAGGAACCCCAGGGAATCCCCTGGGCTTCCCCCTGGGTGCCCCTGCCTTCTCCCGCGATGTCTCCGCCCACTCGACCCACACAGCTGCCTTCGTGCACAATCCCACTGCTGCCGCGGCATGTTCGTTGGTTTCCTTCGGACTGCCCAACCCCTCCTCCCCCTCCGGCCCCCCCATGCAACCGCCGCCGCCTGTCCAGGCTGTCCAGGTCGCAGAGGGGCGGCCCGTCAGAGACCACCTCCATGCGGTGCAGACAACAGCCCAGACGGTCATCGGCGTACCCCTCCAGTTCTCCCACCCAGTCCCCGTACCTCCAGCCTTCGCTCCTCAGAACTGTCCCCTTCCCCCTATCCCCGGTCCTGCTCCGGAGCTTTTCCGTCACCAGAGCTACCACCACCCCCCACCGCCCGCAGGTCCTCCGACATCCTCGCCCTCTGCAGTGCCTGAGGCCCCCCCTCTGTTGCGCCTGGCGTCGCAGCCGCAGCACTTCGGTGCGACTGGTCCCAGAAACCAGCACGTCCGCAAGGCAGTGCAACGCGTTGCAAGAGCCCAGCAGATGTCTATGGTCTCCATCAGAGAGGAGAAGGAGAAGGAAGCGGCAGGAAACGGAGGAGGGGTGCTGGGAGTGACCGCTGCGGGTACTTCCACCGGAAGGAATCGCCGCAATCGGAAACAGGCCAGACGTGAAAGAGAGAGGGAGGAGGCACTTGCAGCAAACAGTGCGGCCGCCGAGGCTCTCACGAAGGGTTTAATTGTCACCGAGGGAGACGGGGAGGAGTCCTCAACCTGTGTTGGGGGTTCTTCTGTTGCCCCTGGCGGCACGGGCATCCACGGACTGGCACTCGGACTCGGGGGAAGGAAGGGACCGGAGACAGAGGACGACTCTGAAGTTCCCTCTCCTCACCCTTCAATGAACGGTCGTGAGGGGAGTAGTGGGCAGGACAGCACAGACGCAACAGGGGGAGAGGAAGCGGACGACGACGAGGATGATCGTCTGTCCGTTCTGTCTGACTACCCCGTCGGCCGTCTCCGTCTAGAGTCGATTGACCAATCCTTCCAGTCCTTGGAGGGTCCCCCGAGCCTCGTGCAGATGATGCGTCACAGGTAGGTACCTTGGTGTGTGTGTGTGTTCTTGGAATGATGCGTGCAGGGCATGCTGCATGAATGGCGTGGCATCACGGGGGGCCCTGGGTGCTTGGGATTGTTCAGTTGAGCGATGCTCTCCTTCTGGCTCCTTTCTGATTCTTCCTGGATTCTCTATCGGAGAAGCCATCCATGTTGTGCATAAGCCACAAATTACTTTCCTTTTGATTTGTGTTTTGGTTTTACGTCTGCAGGTCAGGATCGTTTTTGGACTACCCCTACCAGAACCAGGGCGGTGAATACGCAGAGAGAGTGGGTGGCTCCGTGCCTCTCGGAGAGGCGACGGCAGCAGCTGCAGAGAACGAGGCCGAGGGGGAGAAGGAGTCGGCAGGGCACCAGTGCTCGGCAGGGCTCCAAATCCCCTACAGCGGTGGACGTTCGCGTCTGTTCTCTGCCCGATTGGAGATGGTGGAGGAGTTTGGGGAGGGTGTGGGCTCTGGAGACGACGAAATTGAGGAGGTCAGTCAGTGTCCACGCGTCTGCTGCCTGGGTTGGTTCGTTGGTTGGTTGATATTGATTTCGTCCTCTCTTGCCAAAGGAAAAAAAGAGGGCGGTCGTCTTGAGCCAACAACCTCTGTGTGATCGATGCCCCGACGACGCTTCTTTTCTTTTTCTCTTCCTCCCTTCAGTCGTCTGTCCTCTGAGCAGTCGTGTTTCTATGCACCCAATGCTTTCCTGACGATCTCCAATGGCTCAATTCTTGTTGTGCTGTGTTGCCCCCCTTTGCTTTGCTATCTCATCTCTCTTTGTTTGTTTGCAGCCCCCTCTGCTCATCGGCTGAGTGAAATTTCGTCCTGCTGCTTGCCTGCAATCGCTGCTTCATTTTTTAAAGGAAGGAAGCGAGAAAAACAAGAAAAAAGAAAAAAGGGAAACGACCGCCCGTTTGCACAGAGCAGAGCGACCTTTGTGACATTGCTCCATGGAGAAAAGGGGGTTTGTTGGGGTGGAAGGGGTGGGGGGAAGAGATTTGAAATGACTGAGGAAGCTCCCGTCTCGTTGGTTTCTCTTTGAGGTTTGTCTGCCTTTTCCCTCTCTCTCACGAAAAGGAAGAAAGCACATTTGCAAAGATTGAAGCCTGCCTGCCAGCCGGCTTGTCTGTCCCACCTGATCGATCTGTCTGTCTGTCCGTTGCAGCAATTTGGCGATGAAGCACATATGGTGTTGGTGGTGGCTGATGGAGGGCATGTTGATTGAATGAATGAATAAATTGATGCTGGCGTATTGCTTGTTTCTCTCTCCTTGTCAAAGTCTAAAGATCGGTCAACCGATCCGCTGTCGCTTCCTGTCGTCTCAGAGGTGTTTGCCAGGGAAGATCGATCGAGAGAGAAGGGGGACGTAAAATTGCAAGGCAAACTGGCATGGCACAGCAAAAGCAAGGCAAAGAGAGGGAATGCAGGCAGCGGGAGTTTTTTCATAATGTCATTCACTCTCTCTTCGCCCTTTTTGTCTCAGGTGAGCAACAGACAACAGAAGAAATATGTTCATCAAACAAACCCATGAAGAACGAGACCAAGAAAGAAGGCAATGAAAAGAGAGAGAGAAGTTGCATGCAACGGGGTCTCTCTCGGGTGCAAGGGGGTGGCTCGAGACCTAGCTGGCTGGCTCCATCGAAGATTCATTCGTCTTCAAGGGGCGGTTCCGGAAAGAGAGAAAAACGAAAACAAGCGGGTGGGAGCGGTTCTTCATTCAGTCTTTTTGACTGACAGCAGACGGATCCATCCCTCGGGCTTGCTTGCATCATAGGGGGGGTGAGTGGGTAGGGGCGGGAGGGAATTTTAAAGTGTTTCTTTTAAAATTTGATTGATTGATTCTGCATGGATGGATGGATGGATCGATGCGCTGATGCTCCTCCTTCAACTTTGTGCATGTAGGAAGGAACTGGTCATTGCATGATTGAGCATGCAGAAAAGAAGGAGGCAGGCATGATCGGAATGCGGACAGACAGAGAGAGTTCGGGCGGTTCCCCTCCTCCTCTCACTCAGCCTTTCGCCTGAAGGTGGAGAGAGACCGAAAGAAAGAGGGGAACGTGATCGGGGAAGACAGCAGCATTCTCTCCCTTCAATCTGTGTCTGTCCGTCCGTCCATCTGTCTGTCTGTCTGTTGCGTCATACGCTCCAAAGAGAGACATGTCTCCTAAACCTTTGTCTCTTCTTTGCTCCGGTCTTGGGCCGGTCTGATTTCATCTTTTCCCTTCCCCTCCCTTCCCCTGCTTTTCCCCCTCCCCTCTTCTCGTGACACAGAAAAACGGATTTACATCTCTCTCTTCTCTTCCCTTCCCTCCCTCCTTCGTTTCCGAAAGAACCTTGCAACAAGGACTGGTTGAAAGAAGGACAGAACGAAAAAAAGAAAGAGATCGACCTGACCGCCAGTCTCTCCTCTCTCCCTCTTGCCCCTTGTCAAAAATGTCTGTGTATGTTTCTGTGTGCGCGTGTTTGTGCGTTGACTCTCGTTTTTTTCTCTCCTTATCTCAAAACCCTCATTCCTTGTCTTGCCTCTTTGGCTCATCTCAACCCGTCGCTGCTGAGTGCTGCACGAAGAAAAGAAAGGAGACAGAAAGAAAGCGGGAAGAGCAAAGAATCCATCCAGATTGGGAGGACTTTACAAACAGAGAACAAAACAAAGGAATCAGACGACGAAACAAAGAGGTCGTCGGTAGGTTGCGGAAAGGGGAGAGCACAGAGATCGATCGATCAAGAGGGGACGAGAAGGAACCGAGGAAGGAATCTGGTGCGGCCAACTGTCTTTCACTTTTTTACGTTGATAGACAGACAGACCGCCGGTGTTCCCTTCGGTTGATTTGAACAGTAACCAGACCGGGGAGAGCGGAACGAAAACAAACAAACGGGGCCTCACTGAACGATTCCTTCCTTCCTTCCTTCTCTCTCCCTCCTTGCATGTAGAGAACAAGAAGAAAAACCGCTGCTGCTGCCGCTTGTTGACCTTTTTCGAATGTATTCGTCTGTGTGTCTGCATCCCTCCCTCCGCAGACACTGCTCGATCAGTCTTCGGCCTTTTTCCTTCGCCTTGAGTTTCCACTCCCCGGATCGATTCTCCCTTGGGGGGAGACCACACCATGGAGCGAGCCAGGCAGAAAGAAACTCTGCCCGACTAAATCGGCCTGCATGAGGACAGAATTGAATTGCATTAACAAACAAGCTTTGCATGTGACGACCGCCTTTTTGAAGTACAAACGAAAGGGGGGCCTCGTCTGCCTTCCAGCTGAGGGAAGAAATAGAAAAGCAGCAAGCAGCGGCAACGGTGGGGCGATGTGATTGTCCATGCAGAGGTTAAGAAAAAGAGAAACAAGAGTGTAGGGTGAAGCGGCTTGTCACTGTCCGAGCTCTCTGTGCACCCACGACGTCTTTCCCCTCTCTTCATTCCACCTCGCCCCTCTTCCCTTCGCCCTCCTTCCCCCTTCTTCCTTCTTCTTGCCCTCTTCCTCCCGCCTGAGTTTCCTCTTCTCTTTTTCTTGTACGAAAGCGTGCGCATGTTTATGAACAGAAATCTGTATGTCCATGTATACCAAAACAAAGACAATACAAAGTCATTTGGTTCGGTTTTTGAAGAGTGTCTGCAAGCCGCGTGTTCGTTCAAAACATTGAGTGTGTGTGTGCATGTTCGTTGATGTGCTTGCGTGCGTCCGCATAGGAAGAAAGCAAGTCCGTTGTTTCCTCCCTCCGTCCGTCCCTCCCTCCTTCTCTAGATTCTTCTTCTTCTTCATCCGTAGTGGACTCTCGGTGCGGTCTCTCTCTCTGTCTCTCTGTTTGAAAGAGGGAGAGAGTAGAGACTCGACCGGTGCGTACAGACAGACATAACTCCAGAGAGGGGAGTTTTTTTCGTTTCGTTTCGTTGCCTTAAAGTGTGATGGATGACCTTAGAAAGGAGAAGAAGTTCAAAGACGACACAAGAGGATACAGGGAGGAAAATTCAAGAAAGACGGAAAGCAGAGACACAGCAGGTAGCCTTCGGCTGATGGCGCGCTATTTCTGAAAGCGGAGGGAGCACAAGTAAGTAACTGCGGAACCTTTGCATTTCTTTTCTTTCGAGTTCAACAATTCTTTCCTTCCTTCCTTGCGAGCTAGAGCAGGGCTGGGTGGGGTGGCGAGCCGACTCAGGTAGGCGTCCTTTCACTGTCCTTCCTTCCGTTCGTTTTGTTTTGCTCTTCCCCCTTGTCCTTTATTCTTCTTTGCTTCGTCGTCTCGCACGCGCGCAAGTCCTTGATTTCTTTCCTTTTTCTCTCTCTCTCTTTTGCCCGCCCAGACTTTCTCTGTTCGAGAGGGGTCTGTGGTCCCAGAGAAAAGAGAAGGAGAGTCGTTGCGCAATTTCAAGTGACAGACTGATGAGCATAGACAGTTAACAGACAGGGGAGGAAGCTCGCGAGAGAAAAGAGAACGACGGGAGGGAGAGGGGCAACCCACCCAGTACAGACAGAAAAGAAGACAAGGAAGACAACAGAAGAGAAAGAAGGGGGCGAAGAAACAAAGAGTGACTGAATCCTTTGGCTGGCAGGGACGGGGAAGAAAAAGAATGCTGTCTTTAAAAGCATGAAGGGCAGAGATTGAAGAGAGTCCTTCCGACGCCCCAAAAAGAAACTGCCGATGGTGGCGTTCCCTCCCCCTCCCAAGGAAACAAAGAGAGGCAAAGAAAGGAGAAAGCAACATCAGCCTTTACAGTCTGCAAGAAAGAAATTCAGATGGGGGGCAGGTCCTGCAGATGGACATTGCATTTGCATTGTCACTCTTCCTCCCCCTCCCTGTCTCACCGTTTCTCTCTGCCCCTTCCTAATGAATGCTCCTGATTTGTGTTTCGTCAGAGCTCTCCCTCCTTTTCCTTTCGTTTCGACATATTCATTGTGGACCCTCCAGTCTTCTTCTGCCAACTTGTTGCATGGTGCAATGTCCGTCGCTCCTCGCTTCCTTCTCTGCCCCCTCCCCTGCAAGCCGACTGCTCATCTGAAACGCGTCCTCAAATCAACCTTCTTTCCAGCGTGACTCTTTTAAGTCTTTTTCCCCTCACCTTTTCCTTCCTTCAAGTCTTCCTCTCTCTATTCCTTGAATGCCCCCCTTCCTGCCTTCACTCTCGTTCATGTGCTTTGTCTGAGTGCAAAACGGAGAGAGGACCGAAAACGGCCTTCCCTCCACTTTCTTTCTTTTCTTTTTCTCTCTCATTCTTTCTTGGAGGAAGATTTTGAAACAAACTAGTGGAGGAACCCGGAGAACATAAGGGGTAAGTTGTTGAGCAAGCTTCCCCTAGTTTTCTGCATTGCGTGTCTTGCGTTTGAGTGACTGTCTGTCTACGTGTCCGTCCGTCTTCTCTTACTCAATCCCACCAACCCGATTCGTTGAAACAAAAAAGTCTTCATTCCAGAAATAGAGGTGGCAAGCAGAGAAAAGAGAAGAAATGAAAAATGAATGCATCCATCATCAATCGATGCGTGTGTGTGTATGGTCAATCAATGCGCTGATTTCCCTGCCAACTGGCTTTCCTCTTCTTGTCTTCTCTTCCCCTCGCCATTCGTCTTCTTCGCTACCCGCCACCGCAGAAATTTCGTTCTTTTGATCTGCAGTTGAACAGACAACTGAGGGAAAATACCACAAACACCTCGTGTTCCTTTCGCTTTTTCTCCCTGCCTCCTTTCCCTTTTTACTTCCCCCCTCCCTCCTCCTGTCACTGTCCGCCTTTTGTCCCCAAGCGTCGATTTTAATTTTGGTAATTATTCTTCGATCGAAATTCTGGCCTTCACTTCTTTTTCTTTGCAGACAGTGTGTGTGTTCCTGTCTGCGTCTCTACGGTTTGTTCGACAGAACTGAACTAACTTAGTGGAAGGAAATGAAAAGGGGGGAAAGCGACTACCTCCCTGGACAGGAAAAGGAGCACAACTCAAGATTCAACAAGAGAGGGGGAGAGAGTGCGCCTCCCTCCCTCCCAACCTGCAATCCTCCATCCATCTGGGCGGTGAATTGACAAACAATGAAAGACAGCCTAAGAGGAAAGAGCAGAAGGGGGAGTTGGATAAACGGGCTTTGACCGGGCCTCGTTGCCTGCCTGCGTACTTGACCGTGTCGTAACGTCCTTAGTATTGTTTGTAGTGAGGTAAGTGCGTGTGAGGTGACGAGGGATCAGTCTTCGGTGCCCGATTGTCTTCATTTCCGTGCGCACACTTGCGTTGTTTTCTCTCCAAATCATCGTCCTGCCTGAACAAAAATTGATGCCTTTTCTTGCTTTTAATCAGTCGTTTTGCATGAGTTTCTTTCTTTTGCTGTTTGGATGTCTTCCCTTTCCGTTCGATCACATCAGCAGAAATGAACAACTGAAGAAGGAGAAAAAATAAAGAAATTCATTTTGGTGACTGTTTTTTTGTTGACTGGAATTCGTTTCATCGTCCCCTGGCAACTCTCGTACTGCTAGAAGAAGAGAGAAAGGTGCATGCGAGATCTAACCCAGAAAATAAGAAAGAGGAAAGAAAGAAAGCGCTCGACTAGACACGATGCACTCCCGGCAGGCAAGCAAGGAAGACCAAAAAGGGGAGGGGTCTTCCTTCCAGCCTTTGCGACAGGAGCAGTGCACTGTAGTGGGAGGGCCCATTCATTCATGTTGACACACCGTCTCTGCCGGCGAGCTCACTTTAATTATTTTTTGCATGCCGGCTTGGAAAAAGAGGATAGGCGGGAAGGTGAGAGGATTTCATTCGATCCCCCTTGGTGAGTGAAAAGAAAGGCTAAAGAGCTGCACGTACACTGCCATGCGAACACTCAGCTCCCTCTCCGCGTGTGTCTGTCTCTCCCTTTCCTTCTTTCTCGAAGGGGTGTCTTGGAAGGAGGAGAGGATCGTGAGGGGGAAACACTTAAGGGGAGGAGAGGAAAGGAAAAGCATGCTGCAGGGAGGGAGTGCAGCAAACAGGCGGACCGGAAAGAAGTCCAAAGTGGTGAATTGCCCTCAATGCGGTTTCTTTCTGCACACACATGTCTGTCGATTGGTTCTATCATCTTTACTGCAGAATGACTGACTAACTGATTGTTGAATCGACTGTCAATTCTCCAACGTTCAAACTTCTTTCGTCCCTCCACCCAAGTTCGTTCGCTCATCGTTCAGTTTCCTTTTCACTTTCACTTCCGATCTCGTCAAGTAGTGAAAGGGTGCATGCCTGCGTGCATGCTTCCTTCTTTCCTCAATCAATCAATCACACACGCCTGAATTGTTCAGCCATTCACCCATAGTCTTCCCAAGCGACTGTTGCAAGTGCGTGGGGAGGGACTTAGCTTTGTCTATTGTCTTTGTGGCAGAATGCTATGATGAATAGATGGATGGATGGGCGGACAGACCGGCCAGAGCAATTTGGAAAAACAGACAGACCTTGCACGTCCTCGCTAGCCTTGCAAGGAAAAGGAGCAGAAAAAGGGAGGCACATAGAGACTTACCCCGGTAGCCGGCAAAAAGGAGAGAAGAACAGAAAAAAAAAGACGCGGTCCCTTGTTTCGAATCGAAACAATTAAAGACAATGACACACACAGCGATCGAATTCATTGTGGCCCCCTTCTTCACATGCAGAAGCGGGTAGACACAAGCAGGAGAAAAACAGAAAGAAACGCACAAAAGCGGACAAGCGTGTAGATGTAAAACGGAAGCAAAGGGAAGAAGAAAAGGGGGGATGTATGCTCGATGTCGATTGAGTCATCCATCCATTCAACCCTTTGATCTGACGGCGTGAACGAATTCGTCGTTCGCCTTTCCCTCAGACGTCATTCAGTCACCCAGCTGCGGCCTCCATTTTGTGGTCGGTCATCGTGGCTGTTTGTTTGTGCACATCCATGCACCGTCTTG
Organism: Chromera velia; assembly: GCA_018398765.1. Classification (NCBI taxonomy): domain Eukaryota; family Chromeraceae; genus Chromera; species Chromera velia. The sequence goes on along the minus strand of JAHBMJ010002087.1, from coordinate 8,607 downwards.
ATCGATCAGGGGTGTGCGTGTGTCGGTCCGTCTGTCTTGTCAGAGGGGGGTCCATCCATTAGTGGTCATGCAGACAGACAGACTCTCATCGGTCTTCGTTCCAACTTCAATTGTTCCATCCAGCTTAATTCGGATGGGTAGGTCTGCTCACCCCCTCATTCAAGTCAGTCTGTCTGACAAGATCTGCCGATCACATGTTGATGCCTTTCTTTCTTTCGTGTCACGTGGTGGATGGCAGCTGCGTGTAATTTCCTTACGACGTGCATGCGTGCCTGCAGAATCGAAACGTTCGGTCCATGCGCAAGTTGAACAAGTGGATGGATGAGTGAGTGAATGATTGAATGCGTACTCGTCATACCAGCGGGAGAAAATTTGCACTCGGGTTAAAGAGGTCAGGTACGTGATTAGCGTACGTCGTACTCGCACTTGTGGCCCTGCATGCATGCATTCATGTGTCACAACACATTTCAATGCATGAGAAAGTAGTGCATCTAGTTGTGCATGTATCTAGGCATATGTATACAAAGTTACATTGCTAGAAAGTTGAATACTAGGTTGAATATTACAAACATGCCTTCGGAGTCCTTCCCAGAGTCTAGCCCAGAGTCCTTCTTCACATTCAGACTAAGAATTATTTACTAGGTTTTGATTGATTACTTCTCTAGTTAGTAGTTACTTATAATGGTAGTTACGGTATATTACTTGAATATATTCAATATAATTTACCCTAAAATTTACCCTAGTATTTACCCCCCAGCTTACGCCCCCCTCTTCAAATGGTTCATAACATGTACTTGAACACCAGCTGAAAAACCTATATATACTAAAAGTTTTAAGTTTTTATATATGTAGTTCAATGTTATATTATTTTAAGTAATAATAACTGGAACACTAGATGCCCTATTAAATTGGGGTATAAATGGGGGAAAATTAATTTCACCCCAATTAATTTCCTAAAGTGAACCAATATTTTTTGGGGGGTTAATTATGTTATATGAAGCTCAAATTAGGCTTATAAAAACCGTCTAACGTTGTTCTATTCATTTCAAACGCTTTTAAAACCATTCATAATATTTTTCACATAAAAAGAATAAATTGACGAAATAGGGTAAAATAGGGGAACCCAATTTCCGATACCCCATTTTACCTCATGCATTTCCCAAAATTGACCAATATTTTTAAGGGGCCCAGGGTTCATTATGTCTAATATGTCATATGAAGCTCAAATTAGGCTTATAAAAACCGTCTAACGTTGTTCTATTCATTTCAAACGCTTTTAAAACCATTCATAATATTTTTCACATAAAAAGAATAAATTGACGAAATAGGGTAAAA
>JAHBMJ010002086.1:41466-93690 GCA_018398765.1 Chromera velia | reverse complement strand
GGGGGGGGGGGGGGTTAGGGATGAGGTCGGGAGGTAAGTGATGTGGTACTTCTTAATTGCTTCTCCTGCAGAGAGATACGTGTCAAGCCAGTTCTCTCCTAGGTTTTGTCATGGCGGCCTACCTAGACATAAACAGATCGATCCCTAGGCAGGTGCCAGCTAGCTTCTAGTCGTCTCTAGAGTCATCTCAGTGTAGCCTCACTAAGCGAGTCTTCACGCTCCTAGGTAGTGACCAGATTTGATTTGATTTAATTTGAAGTAGGGCTTAACCTCAAATTAAATCTTAGGCCTAAGAAACTTTAGCATGATAAGGCCTATCAAATCATATCAAATCTACTTCAAATCTGACCCTTTAACCTCAAATCTTCAAGGTGACTCTCTAGGATGACTCTAAGCAAAAAACTTATGTAAGCTCTTAGCTTTGACAATAGCTCATTAATTTTGAGAGTCTTAATTTAGCTTTTAATCTAGTTTTTAGTGATTTTCTTGTCTCTAGGGCTTTCTAGGATTTGTAAGTGGTATCGACTGTGTCATGCCGTCTTCAGTGCTATCAAGACTAGTGTCGAGAGTGACCCCTAGACTTTAACCTCAAATCTACCTCAAATCTGGCCAGATTTGAGCTTGAAGCTCAAATCAAATCAAATCAAATCCTATCAAATCAAATCTGGTCAAGACTCCTAGGCTAACAATGTATACATGCTCAAACTGTCTTTTGCCATTGGGATACACTAGGGCACGCCGCACACGATGGCTACCGGGTTTAGTCAACCGCATCATCATCATCATCACAGGTCTTTTTGGCCTGTGCGGGCCGGCCAGGAAGATCCGACGCGTGTATACGCTTTTCCTGGACGCCAAACGTCGAGCGCTCGGCATTGGAGCAGGAGGCCAATCCTCCAGACATTAATTCTATCCTATCCTATCCTATCATCATCATTTTATAAGTTAGTTGGGAGATGTTATTGATCATGTTAAACCCTAGCTATAATTTAAGCATTATTAGCAAATTAAAATTAGACTCAGGCATACCCCAAAACTAGTTAAAACTAAGTTCTAGCCATTAGAATTTATTTCTATACACTAGTCTATACATTTCATTTCTTTTTAAAAAATAAGAAAAATTTCCTAAAGGTTTTCAAATTTTAAATTTTAGGCAGTGTTCATAAGTATGCGTTTTGGGCAAAATTTGGCGCAAACGTTCTTTAACAAATTACCTTAGCGTTGGGGAAGTCGCAGCTCAGTCGCTGCCCGTCTTTCACTTTTCAGCCAGGATTTCAGGTTGCATGCGATACCAGAGTATTACCACTCAACCGTCACTCAAGGAATGCACGAAGGATAAAGCACGGAAGCATGCAAACGGCCGCGTCGTGGCGGATAGCCGAAGCAAGCCGAAGCATACATGCAGTCTCCAACATGCAAAACCTGCGCATGTGCACGTGCGATCCAGACAGTAATAATTTGAACTCACTCCATGCAGCAAGCCGTTAACAATTGAGGATAGGGCAAGCCAAGAATCGTACTGTCAGACAGAGCAACCCCCAGAAACAAAAAAAGATGAATTCGAGAGAAAAGTCTTGGATTTATTGCAGTAGATTCGAGGTATTTTGGTGAGTAGTAAGGAACCGCACACAAGAAAGTCAGGCACTGAAGCATAATACCACCTTCTGACGTGAATTTTGAACTAAGGAAGCAGGGGAGAAGACACCAACGATGCAGACTTGGAAAAGCTAAAGGAAAACGCACGAATGACCCTAAGCTGTGCAGGCGAAGGAAACGACGCGCACAATACCAAGCTCACCAAAAGCACCGAAGCCGAAAAGATGGAGAACACATGCAGAAAGTCAGAGACAAAACACAGGCCGCACCGGATTGGGCGAAATCGTGCAATGACGGCGTCAGGGACCAAGCATCTATTTGCAGAAAAAAAAAAACAGATGTACGTCGTCGCCCTCCGAGCAGACAAAGCATGATGATTCAGAAAACTGCTACAGGTGTCAACAAAACTGCGTTCTCTGGAATGTACAGAGCAAAAAAAAAAAAGATGGATTCATAAAGCGGGAAGCAGCGTAGATTCCATAAAAGGAAAAGGATTGCTTGCTTTGCGATAAAGGAGACGGCGAAGCCTTTTCCCTTCCTTCTCCGACCTCCACGATTCCGTGCTCCCCTTGCCACCTTCCCCCCCCGCCCCCCCCCCTCGAATCTTGTATATATCCTTGCGTAAACCGACACATTACTGTTGTATATATCCTTGCGTAAACCGACACATTACTAAATAGCTGGCAACACGTCTGCACGGGTTTTGTTCCGTCTCCGATAAAGTCAGCTATCACACGCTACAAAGAAAGAGAGAGATGCATGAAGTCTTAAAGTCAGAGTCATCAACACACTGCACGGGTTTTGTTCCGTCTCCGACAAAGTCAGCTATCACATACTCCAAAGAAAGAGAGAGACACACAGGGGCATGAAGTCTTAAAGTCAGAGTCACCAACACACACACACTCACTCTGTATGTCCCAACTCTCTCTCTCTCTCTCTCTCTTTCTCTTTCTCTCTCTCCCCCNTCCTCTCTCTCTCAAGTTCAAGGGAGAGAGAGATGGAGTATTAAAGTTAGAAGTCACCAACACACACACACACACACACACACACACACTCGACAATGAACCTAATTGAGAGTCAGACACGAAGACAAGACAATACACGCACCTTCTTGGCAGAAGATACTACCGCCTTCAAAAATCCAGCGCGCCCAAAAAAGGTAAGACAGCATCGACAGGCGTCTCAAACACCGACAGCAACATGAAGCGCCAGCACGTGCTTCAAGAAAGAAAAGCGCGGCTGAGAAAGGAGGTCGCTTTTCCAAAGGGAAAGAGCAGTGCATGGATCTAGCAAGGAAAGTCCATGCATGCAGTTTTCTTGAATTCATTGGATGAAGACAGACTAAGGACTAAAGCAAAGCAAAGCAATGCGCTTCGTTTGGAAAGCAACGCACTTTTGCTTTTTCTCCCCCGTCGTGTTCTCCCGCTTTGCATTCTCACCTTCCCTTTCCTTCTTCTGCGCATCTCTCCCGCACTTAACTCTTCCTCTCACCTGGTTAGGATGGAATCTCCCCAATTACCTTCCATCCATTCAAGAACTTACTCGGTCCCCCCTGTAATCGTTCGTCCGTTTATTCTCTCTCTCTCTATCTATCTCTCTCTGTTTCTCCCCCCTTCCCGCTTACAGCTCTCTGATGGACAGTCCAGTAAACTCTGCGGGGTTGTTCAGGCTGTCGGAATCCGCACCCAGCCGGAGACGCCAGCCCCCCACTGCAGCCTCACGGAACGTTCCAACTTCTCTCGAGGCGCAGTTCGGGATGGAGACGGTAAGCTTGGAGGAACAGGGGTTGAATTTCCACACCACAGTCCGCAGATCGTCGTAGCGAGCCGCCTGAGTGTACGCGGCATAGGTGGTCTCAGTCTTTGTGCACTGGGGCACGGATGTCGTGAAGGGGTTCCTTCTCACAAATCCGACGGCACCTCTGCGGCCGCTCATGGTCGATCCTAGGGGGCACTGGTAGTCAAGTCCGATCCCAGTAGCGACACGGAAGGCGCTGACTGTAGAGACTTCGGTTGTTACACACCCGCTGCCTGTGTCTGTGAAGCCGAGGGGACAGGAGTTGACGACAGAGGTCTCGTTGAACCCGCACTCCTCGGCGAGGTCGCTGAGGTCGATCGTGTCGGTGGAGGTGGTTACCTTCAGAGAGCCGCACTCCATCCTCAGCACCCAGGTGCCTGCATGGGAAAGGAAAAACGGGTGTGCATGCAGACCACTAAGTTGCATTCAATTCCATTCCATTCCATCTCTTTTCTGCCACGCGACGAAATGGTTGAGTAGAAGACACAGCTTCCTGTTCAAGTACGACTCTTGAAGGTTCGACTGAACTGGCCGGAGTGATTGCGAACCCCTAGCTGTTAAAGAATTGAATTGGGGGCAGGTACTTGACTGGCTTCAAAGAAAGAGACGGGCAATTGCATTCGTCAGCCGACCTGCAGGAACCCCGATGTAGTCCGAAGCAGGAGCAGGGGAAGTAGAAGGGGCACTGCCAGGCGCTTCGGATTCCTCTTCCTCTTCTGCAGGCGCAGCGGTGGGGATGGGTTCTACCTCCTCGGCAGGCGCATCACCGGTGCTGTCAGCCTCTTCTTCCTCAGCGGCAGGAGCAGAGGCAGAAGCCGAGGCAGATGTGGATGAAAGTACAACGATATGATTGTCGCATTCGTTCTTGCGCATCGCCGTGATGGTCAGCTCGACTGCGGCCGGCAGTACCTCATTGAAGACGGCAGGAGGCCTCTCGAAGGAGTTTGCGCGCCCGGCTACAGGCAGGCAAGCAGAAAGAGAGGCAGACGGGCAGGAAGGGGGGGAGGGGGGAGGAGGGAGAGATGTAACTTTCTTGAAGGCTACAGACCTGAGAGGGCAACCGGGGCCTCGCAACTACTGGAGTGAAACGGCAAAGAAGAGCGAGGTGAAAAGGGGAAAAGATGAACGGGCCCCTTGAGATGCAGAAAGCAATGACCACACACACACACACACACACACACACACACAGAGAGAGAGAGAGAGAGAGAGAGAGGGAAAGAAGTAGACGGACGGACGGACGGACGGATCGACAGAGGTGCAGATGCAGAGAGACAGGCAGGCACAAATCGGGCAGCAAGATACAGTAACAGAGGAAGACGGCAGAGAGAGTCTGTGGAACCTATTGGAGACCTCTGTCGTGCATGTGCCACCTTGTCAGAGACTCACCAGGACGGGCACCCCAAACCACCAGATTCTCGTGGTCAGCAAAGACGCTGCACAGTCCGTCTGTGCAAATAGCCTCCTTGACTGTCATGTTGGTATTGCCACTGTCTTCCGATACGCTCCACTTCGGGGCCTGGAGTGCTGAAGGATCATAGAATCCTTCTGTGACGCCGTCGCAGAGCATACCGGGGGGATTCGAGTCGCAGTCCATGTCGTTCGTCGGGCACGTGATAACGCCACTGCAGTCCAATCCGTTTTCGCCCTCAAAGTCCGAGTCGAGAAGCTGGCAGAATCCGTCGCGCATCTTGGGCAGAGTGCCGCTGCACGCGTTCGGCGATATTTCGTTCAGCAAGATCGTCAACAGACATGCGGAAATTACGTTGACGCACGCGCGTGTGCGCTGAGAGGTGAAGAAAAAAAAAAAAGAGAAAAGGGTACATCATTTCAGGTCGATGAACCCCCTTGACGGCGAAGAAAGAGAGGAAAAACTCCGGACTATGTCTCTCACTCACTCTCACTGCCTGAACCGTGGCCCTGAGCAAAAACTACTCACCGATCGAGTCTGCTCATCAGCAGAAAGCGCGCCACCTCTGGAACGGGCCGCGTGTCCTGCACCCACGCGCCATCCGGGTTCCTGGAGGCAGTCAAGCTCCCCATCTTGCCTAAGAAGAAGTTCATCGGCTGGTTGGCATCCATTCCGATGGGAACGTTGAACTGGGGGTTCAGCTCGCACCCTCCAACCTTGAGCCTCAGCCTCGAGGATTGCAGGTCGATGTAGATATCGTTGGGACCATCTCTGATTGGGCATCCCTGCACGCATGGATGGAGGGAGAAACTAATGGAACGATTCATGAAATTAGTACACGATTTCTGGTTGGATCGAAGCAATTCAAAGGGAAAGGTGGGAACTGAAGAGCAGTTGAGTCTAACCGACTGACTGACTGACGCTCTCTGCCATTCCTCCGGGAATTGAGGCCATCAGCTTGTCGCAGTTGACCCAGATGACCACGTCTCTCGTGCGTCGACTCTGAGATTCTCCGACACGAGCCTGCCAGTCCCTGCAGAGATTTCAGAGACAATTAAGGGGCCAGTGAGTCGAGCAAGTGCCGATCTTCCACTCAACGCTGCAGAGTCATGTCGCTCACTATACACAAGGAAGGAAATGGCTGGAGAAAAAAAAATCCAGAAAGCGAAAGTCGGACAGGCGGACACACGATCACGTGGGCGGCACAGAAAAGAGAAAGAACCTTGAAGAGCCTTCAATGGACGGACCCGTCCAATGGCATTCATGAAGAGCAGATCGCTTGTTCGTTCCTCCAACCAGAGCTTTTTCCAGCTCAGAGACACATGCACTCGATGCAACAAACGATTTGCGAACACAGGCAGTAAGCTAATCCGACTCACACAAGGTTTTGCGGGGGGGTCTCCTGGTCAGTCAGGATGATCATGTGGTCAGCGCACTCTTCTGTCTTCTCGATGCGGAAGGCGAGCCCGATAGAGGAACTCCCCCTGAACGTCACAGTATCCTCCATGTAGCGAGGCCAGTAGGCGATGCCGTTCGTTCCGTTCAGATCATCTGACCGGGAAACCTCCAGATAGTCACCGTTCCCGTCAGGCCGAGGGGTGAAGGTCGCACATGCACCGTATCTTCGGCCCCTGCCCCATGGACACACTCCTTTTTCTTTTCAGGGTACTCGCCTGTGTACTGAAAGCCGTTATGCAGATGAAAGTTGGCGGCTTGCAGGTAGTTGGTGGTGGCCATCTCTACAGACGCCGCGGCCGTCGTAACGAATGTGGGCGGGAAATAGCAAAACGATCCCTCCGGGTCTTCGTGTGCGTCGCATACAGGGGCAGGCTGTCCTTCCTGACCAAACACGTCCACGTACCTGCAGATCATTTCACCGACGTATGAGTACGGGAGACAGCAGGAATTCTGACTGTGAGCAATCAAAGCACACAGACACGCAGCAGCACCGTAATACCGCCCGAGCGAACTGTAAGGCTTCATGTCGATCAATCGATCGCTGAGCTTCGTCAGGCACACGGAAGGAAGCAAGAAAGAAGTCAGCACATCCAGACTGCATCCAGAGACAGACACACACAAGCAGAAAGGGAGACAGCTAGGCAGACTATAGGATTCTTTCTTCTTCTTCTTCTTCTCATTCACAGACAGACCATAGGACTTCTTTTTTTCTTCAGATAGACAGACAGACAGACAATCACCCATGCACCTACCGCATGCAGCCTGTGTCTTCGTGAGTCAGCGTGTGGCAGTGCATGATGTAGTTCCCGGTGAACTTTTCGGGCTGGAACCGCACCTGCACTCACTCACTCACCACGCACCAACGGACAGCAGATATGTAGAAAGGCACAACGACGCGCAGACAGACGTCGGAAGTGCAAGAAGAAGGGGTGGGCGGGGCAGCTCGAGGGAACAGCAGAGGCAGCAAGTGAGAGGGGGAATGAGACGAACACCGACACTGCAGGAGCGGAGGAGGAGGAAGAGGAGGACGGGCTAGGAGGGAGAAAATGAGGGGGTGGAGAGAGCCTGTAGAAAGCAGCCCCGCAGAAGAGTCTGAGAGAGGGTTCACGGACCACAACGGGCTCTGCATCCCCGTCTCTCAGAGGTCCTCCTGATATAGGCAGCGCGAGCGTGTCGACGTAGTCTCCGTTTTGGATCCACTCGTCTCCCCCGGAGATGAGCTGGACGTGGTTCACGTGAAGATGCATGGGATGAAACCAGACTCCTGTGACATTCCACTCCTGAACGGTTCCAAGTAGGAAGCTCGTCTCAGCGTCTCCCATTTTGAACAGCTGCCAGTTCATTGTACAGGGGGGTCCTGCAGACAGACAGACAGACAGACAGGCAGGGAGGGAGTTTCAGCGGCAAAGAGTCGAGAGGGAGTTTCAGCTTTTGTGTTGCTCCAGAGAGACAGACAGAAAACACGCAGAAACAACGAGAGAGACAGAGAAATAGAGACACTCACTACATACGGACGGAGAGGAAGGGCAAAATTGCAGATGGAAAAAGGACAGCAGCGAGAGGCTCCTTGCCAGATGTTCTGGAATTTTTTCTCGTCAAGGCATCTTTTCCTTTTGATTCACTGAGGGGACTCTTCTGAAGTACGCAGAGGGAATGCGGCGGATCTTTTCCTTTTGATTCACTGAGGGGACTCTTCTGAAGTACGCAGAGGGAATGCGGCGGGCATGCGGGGGACAGAAAGAAAGTAGCCGGTCACCAGACAACACATACGAACATAGACAACGGCAGAATCAACACACAAAAACGGAAGGACCTCGGAAATCCACTTGGTAGTCAGAGTTCAAAAGGTGATCAGGGATGGCCGTCTGTGACGGTCTCAGGTCAGCCAGGTATCGAGGGAACTTGTAGTCGTGGTACGGAAGCTCTGCCTCTCGCCCCTCTTCGCCCCAGAGTTCCTTCCCATCGCCTGCATTGATGCATTTACATAGCCGGGAGGGACCGTGTGTGGTTTCCCGCATGATTGATTTGAGAAGTTGTCGTCTTTCACATCATGTAGGAAGGAAAAAAGAGCGCGTCATGCAGAGAAAAACAAAACCACACCCACCCCCCCGGGACCCACCCAAAGAGATGACTTCATCATCGTTCGACGACGTACCGGTGGTAACAATCCTGAACAGATGCTTGATCTCTGGGTCACCGGCCGGCGTCCCGCTGCAAGGCAGGTTCTTAGTGTTGCCGATCACTACGTGGTGAGGAGCCTGGGAGGGCCCGGTGCACTGGAGCGCCACGTCGACCCTGCTGCCCGAGTACATTCTGACCCTCTTCACCTTGCGGAGTCCGCTTGTCGGTTCGCGCACGTAGACGCCGTCAAGCTGGAGAAGGCGCACCCCACAGCTCCCGAAGGTGATCTCCATCGCTTTGGCTACAGTCGCGAAGACCTGCGTAGAGACCGAAAGAGAAAGAGGGAAGAGAGCAGACTGAGAGCGGCAGCAAGGCAAATAAGAGACGACGGAAAGAGGACAGTGAGAAAGTATCGTCTTCTTTTTTCTGTCACTTGCTCTCATTTCATGCGCCTCGTGCAGCCCTGATGAGGAGTGGAGACAGGCATACCCCCTTTTCTCTGCTCTTTGGCCCCCTCTGCTGGCCGGCTTTGCCACGGAAGACAGAGATACAGTAGTCACCAGAGGGGGGTAAGAAAGAAGGACCTGGATCGATCTTCCGTTCTCTTTACCTCCTGCAAAGAGGCGTGCAGGAGGGCCCACGACAGGACGTGACTGCCTAACTGACCGACCACATGATCCCTTGCCATGGCTGCCTGACCGACCATTCTGAAACGGTACCACTTGCCGGTCTGGAGGGAAAGTTGAGGGAAGGTCTGTCCGTTGACGAGAAGCATCTCGTCGTTGATTTTTGTGTCGGGGCCCTGGAAGAGCAGCGCATCCCCCGACACTTCCGACGCCACCTGGATCTGGAAGTCGTCGCGTCGCGCCACGTTAGTAGGGAAAGAGATTGGGGAGCCCTCTGAAGTATTAAAGTGCTTCTCAAACCATTGCTGTGCGTTCGTCCCTCTAAAGGGGAACTCTTGAAAGACGATCACGCGCTCCGGAAGGTTGGCGATCCTCTCGTTGATCTGGCCTGGCAGGTCCTCCACAATCAGCGCCCCTGTGGAGTCCGTGGCTGTGTGGACAGACAAAAGACAAAAGGAGAAGAGGGGAAGGAAGGGGGCAATGGGGGAGAAACAAAGAAAGACAGAAATGCCAAATGAGACACACATGAAGATAGATAGGTGGATAAAACGAATGACAGGAAGCCAAGCCACGCCAAGAGATAGGCACAGAAGCAGAACAAAACCCCACAGGACATACACTTCTTGGCGAGCATGAGCAAGCCTTCAACACGAAACGACCAGCAGACACGAGAAGACTCTTCTTAAACTCTCTCATCAGGCTACTCCCTCATTCAGACTCCCATGCACTCAGACTCTCTCTCACTTACGTATGCAGGTTGGTGACGTCGGGGTCTCTGTACTCGTTGTGAGCCTGGTTGATGACCTGGTTGAATTTGGTCATTCGAGGCTCGTTGTTCAGGTTGTTCGCCACCGTCACCTCGAGCGTGTCTCCGGGCTTGACTCGGAGAGTGGGACCGGGCAGTGAGTCTGCATAGAGTGACCGCACACAGAAAGCAGAGCATGCACGACTGGCTGCCAGAGAACAGCGAAGACAACAAAGCAAGCAGCACGGCCAGGTGCAACCAGAGAAAAAGAGATGCTGAAGGGAAAAGGGGGGGGGACAGGGTTACAGAGACAAGGGAGACACTGATGACACCGTAACGATCGCAAGGAGGGCAGAGGGAAGAGACACAGGGAAAGAAAGACAGAAACTGACTCTCGTAAGCACGCATCCAGAACCTGTTTCCTGGCTGGGGTCCTAGCATGTTCCTCAGCACGGGATCGCTATAGAACGCATCCTCAGGTGGGCCCTCGTACCGGTAGGCATCGAGACGGAGACACGTCCTCAGGGTACCGTTTTCGGAACGGCGCACTTCCGGTTCTTGGAGCTCTTGCAGCACCTTCGCTTGATTCTCCGCGGTGGGGTAGGCGGGACTCCGGCCTGCGAGAGGAAGGGGGAAGGGGATACGTGACAGTGGGTTTGAAGGAAAGAGAGACGGGGCGGGTGGGTGAAACGGCATGCCTCATGTTCTGGAGCAGGAAAAGAGAAAACGGGGGGAAGAAGGAGATGATCAGACAAACCCGGGGAAGGAATGGGGAAGCAGTAGTTAGGTTCCCCTGCCTCGATCTGAGCCGTTACGCCGACAAAGAGTGAAAGTCCTTCGAAGAGCTTCATCTTCGCGCAGAACCACCAATAACAAGTTGGACTAGTCAACGGATCCAATGAATCCGGCGGCAGGAAGATACGCAGCCTTGCAGGCGGGAACGAACTCCTCGACGACCAAGACGGACACGCGATCTCTGAGAACGGACAGCTTCACAATGCTGTGGGCTTCAATTGTGCTCTCTTTTCAATCCGACGTCACTCGGCAACGAACCGATACGAACCGTGTGTCCCAAACATCGTCTCAACATTCCGTCTCTCGCGAACTTGCCGGGCGTCAAGTGCGATCGGAAAGCACTTTCGACCGAAAAAGGGCCCCGGAAAGATCGCGCCAATGCCTGTAAAGCTGCCATTTTGAGCCCCGCGGCTGTGCCGCGGACTCTTTCAAGCCCCTAGCTCCGCGGCGGCGCACCCTTCCTCGCCCGCCCTGCCAATATATACTCATAAAACGAGCAATTTGCGCCGCAGACGCCAAAATTTTTCGGGAGGCTCTTTGGTATGCATGTTTTCACTGTGTTTTGACAAGTCTGTGAACGGTTTGTCGCGGGGCTCCACAGAGTAGCTTGGACAGTCGCTCCGCGGCGCGGCGCGGACACGAGGAAACTTTCCTCCGCGGCGCGCCGCGGAGCGCCCTTCGGGCGCCCTGCGGTAGAGTGCGGCCACTCCGCGGCCCCGCGGCGTTTACCCACAAACGCCGCAGGCTTTACAGGCATTGGATCGCGCGCCTATAAATGGCTAGAAAAGCGTGAACCCACGCATTACTGGCGGCGGCCACCCCGCGCATGCCCGTGACGGCAGCATGGCAGCATGCATGCAACGTATCCGCACGCACAACACGCACCCCCAGCCACGCAACCCAGCGCACATCAGTCATGCACAACATATCTTTCTTTACTTTCCGCTACTTTCCGCGGCCGTTCGCAGAGTAAGAACTAGTGAGAACATACACTTAATCCAATGCAAGTAAGCTATGCAAGGAGGAGACTTTCTAGGAGATTTCGGCTACTTGTAGAGGCCGGTGCTTAATGAGTATTAGTAAAACGGACTTAAACGGACTATAAAAAAAAACAGTAAAAATCACTGGAAGAGATGTGACTCTATGTGGCTCTAACCAAGTAAGAAAACGGAATAAAACAGAGGACAAAGATAAGAATAAAGAGAGCCAAAGAAAAGAAAATACAAGAGTTGACATGCACAGTAAAAGTAATAAAAGAATATGTCGACAAGCTGTTAGACAAACTTAAACCAAATATAAAATGATTCAAATCATAAACTGATCTTTGTTTTCCAAAATCTTGTAGTAAATTATATTAAATTATATTAGTAATGATCAGATTATGATCCTGTGATATACTGGACAATGTTTCTTTCAGCGTTTTCTTTGATTTCTTAGATTTTTGCTCAGGGTTAGGCGGGGAATCTTTACCTAGGGAATCCTACGGAGATGGAAGTTTATCATGAAACCTATTAGTCATTCATTCCTGGCATTCATTCACACAGTCATTCGGGGCCAATTTCAGGCAGGCAGGCTCGATACTCTGGTATGCAGAGACATTTCTCTTTTTCTATTTTGCCTCCAGTTGTACTTCCCAAAGCTCTCCCTCTCCTTGACGACCCTCACCCTCCTCCATCGCGCTCAACTGCCCCCCCACATTCTGCAACGCCTCGGACAGAGAGACTCTGGCGGAGTCACCACCCCCTCCGGCCTGTGTGTTTTCTCTCTCTGACGCAGTTACGAATTGGTTGTCTTGGTTTCCGTCACGCGCACCCGCGTCTCCAACTTTCTTCTCTCCGTTATCTGTGTCTCGCCTTTTGCCCCCCCTGCACCGACCCAGAAAAGACACAAGCACTTCAGCAAACATCCCCACCAACACACCAAGCACAGCCACAGCCAACCCCCCACCCCTCAAAGCAGAGAAAGGTTTTGCGTCCCCCCCAAGTAGGGGGGGCGCGACGAATAAGTCCACAAGCACAGAGGACACGAGCTGCCCCAGCACTTGCATAGAGAACGTAAACACAAATCCAATGTACGTAGGCACAATCACCATCACAGACACAATGAAGAAACCGAAAATACCACCAAAGAACTTCCACGTGTCAGACACCTCTGTGGTCTCTGTTGAGGGCGACGGGTGAAAAATCAACGCGGCAATGGTGACGAGAATCGCTGCGCTAGTAAAGTTAAACCAGATAGCCCTCCATGGGGTGCCTAGAGATGACCCGAGTCTTCTGTTTAGAGTTGCTTGCACGACCAAAGCAGCTCCGGCACCGACCCCCACAACCAGCAGACCTACAAAAACCCCAGCACCTACGGCACCCGCTTTAGTGAATGCATCATACTGGAACAGGATCGTGCCAAAGATCACTAGCACAGCGCCCACCACCTGTGGGATACTCACTCCTTTCTTTGGTGACCAGATGATTCCAGTATAGTCGACAATCAGCGACATGCCGATCTGACCGCACACGACTGCCGTGAAAAACGGTCCAAACCCAATTAGAGACGGAACAAAAACTGCGGACGCGACAAAGAAAACCCCCAAAACTGCAGGGAAGAGCGCCACCCACTCGAAAGCACCAGAACGAACTTTACTTCCGAGTTCCAAGAAGCCCTCACCAAGCGGTCGTGGATTGGTTTCATTCTTCTTGAAAATTAGGAAGAAAGCGAGTATTGCAGCAAGGGAGTAAGAGACGGAGACGCCCCACAGCGGATGGCCGAGGAGACGGCCCACTCCAATGTTACACACTGCTTGAATCGGGAGTCCTGCTGCGAAAATGAACGGAATCAGAGATATCACAAACACGCCCAGAGCATGAGAAAAGCTGTGTGACGTGCTCTGCCTCTTCACTTCTGTCATTCTGTGTGTCGAACGTTGTCGAGAAAGATCGGGAAATATATATCCGAATTCGAATCAGTCAACAATCCAGTAGGTTGGTGTCCAGCAGGAACAGAGCAGAGACAGTGAACCGCCACTATGTCGAATATGAAAGTGCGTTTTTCCCTCTGGCACCTGTGTTTGCATCACAGTGAGTGCATGTTGCAGCCATGAGAGGATATTTGGAGAGGGAAATAATTTTAGAGAGCTACAAAGCATTACAAAGCTATATATTATAATAGCTGCAAGGTTTGAGGGAAAGGAGGCGCGCCGCGCGCGCCGGCCGGCCGGAGGGCCGCGCGCGGGCTGGCCCGCCGTGGGGCGAGCGCATGCGAGCGCGCCTCCGCGGCCCAGTGCATTCGCAGCACTGCGAGGTGACAGTCGATGTACAGAACTTAAATTCGAATTGTGCAGCTTCTTTGACTTGCGTCGGAGGATGCATGACAATCGCAAGTTGCCTTTTGACCATACATACACTCTATATAGATGGCTGATTGTTCCTCTCTTGCCTGCCGTGTGTCACAGCGTCAGCCGTCTCCGAAAATGACTGTTTGGGCGGGTCCCTGTCTCCTCTTTCTGTGGATCCTCATTTGTGGAAGTGTGGATGGGCAGTCTAATGGGACTTCCAATCACACGGTGGTGGACACAAACTGGCTTCCTCTCAAGCAGGGCTGCACTGTGGAGTATGCAGGCTTTGCTAGTAGAACCGATTACAAAATTGTGTGTCGGAATTGGGGGGGAAACCTGAATTGGGAGGCTGACGTCCTTGTGAATGTGCACGACAAGGAAGGACTCGTGGGAATCGTCAAGCATGCACACGAACTCGGATACAGAGTCAAGCCTATAGGCTCAGGGCATTCCTGGTCGACTATCGCTGTGCCTGGGAAGGAGGATGGGAAGCCCGCCATCCAGGTTGGCTGTTGTCTCTTTTTTTTTTCTTTCAGACTCTCTTACCGTCTCCTGCATGCTTTCACTTTGCCAGGCTCCGCCCCGACTCCCTCCGTTGCAATTTCCGGATTGACTCTATTCCATTGAGCTGGGCATGTCTATGTCGCCCAGCTTCCAGAGGTCTTCACCGATGAAAACAAAACCGGCATGACTGTCTTTCTGTGTTTCGTTGGCTTGGATGGTTCACCTTTCGGCGCACTTGAGGGAGAAATGTGCGTCTCTGCATTTTGCAGGTGAGCATGGCGAAGCTGAACCGCGTACTCTCTGTTGGTCCTGCTCACGAGAGAGACTGGAAGAAGAAGGGAGATGCTGAGAGAAAGAAGGCGTATCACGTGAAGGTCGAGGGCGGCATCCAAGTCAGTGAGGGAGACTTGAGAGTGAGGGGAGACGGGAAGAAATTTGAATTTCCTCTACTTCCAAGAAGCCGGAAGGAATTTCCTGCAGAAAGTTTCGCTTTCTGGTTGAAAACATCCTTCTACCGCCCTTCCCTTGCACTCGCCCTGTACCGCATTCCTTCTACTCCCTCCCCTCCCGTGTGCACATTTCACCTACAGACATTCCACCTGTCTGATGTTGTTGATACCGTGATCGATCGATCGATTGATGCGTGGTGAAATGAATCAAATGAACGAAATTTAAAAGCCTTCCAACCAAATCCCACTCCACATGCATGCATGCATGGATGGATGGATGGATGGATGCAGGTGTTCCATCTGTCGAGAGAGTTGGAGCGTTTGGGGCTCTCTCTGGAGGAACAAGGGGCAGTCGCGTTCCAATCTGTGGCGGGGGCTCTGGCGACGGGTACTCATGGGTCCGTGGAAGTTTCTTCTGTTTTTTGTTTCTTTTTTGCTCTTTCTGTCTCTCTCTCTCTCCCTCCCTCCCTCCCTCCCTCCCTCCCTCCCTTCTTTCCTTCCTTCCTTTCTTCCTTCCTTCCTTTCTTCCTTCCTTCCTTTCTTCCTTCCTTCCTTTCTGCCTGTTTGCCTTTCTTCCCTGTCCGGTTCTCTTTTCCTCCCTTTCCCTTCCCGTTCGTGTCACTCCGCGCTCTTTCCTCTCTCCCTGACTCTTCCCCGCTCTCTCTCCAAAAGTGCTGTTCCTTCTTCTTCTGCTGCTGCTGCTCGTGGCAGGTCGGGTCTCCGTCAGGGGTCTCTGTCCTCCTCCGTTGTGGAGATGGAGATCATCTCTGGGCAGGGGGAGGTGCTGACAGTCAACGAAAACCATAACAGAGACCTCTTCATGGCAGCTCGACACGGGGTGGGTCTGTCGGGCGGTCGAGGAGGAAAGGGGAGGCAAGGCTTTCCCTCGTTCCCTCGTCTTTGACTGCAAACACGCTTCTACATATTCCAGCATCGTGTATCTGTCAGACTGACTCTGCGTACGTGTGTGCGGGTGTCCCCAGTGTCTCGTATTTTGCGACTGTGTCTCCTACTGTGTGCTTGTGCCTGACTGACTTGTCTCCGTGTGTGTGTGCAGATTGGAGGCTGTGGAGTCGTTTACTCCGTCACCCTCCGCGCGGTTCCTCTTTTCTTCGTCCAGCGTTTCTCCATGAGAGTGCCCAACTTCTCCACAGACGTCCTTGCGAACATCGACCCCTACAGGAACTTTCAGCTGCCCGCGTCTATCAAGGAGATGGGACTCACACACGAGAACACGCAGTTCCAGTGGTCAGGGGGGAAAGGAGGAAAGAGGGTGGTCGACTCGAATGCAGGGGTCGATCTGTGGTGACTCCATGTGAACAAATAACAGAAGAGAGGAGAGGGGTCTTCAAGCATGTGCCGTATGATGTGATTGATTTTATGCAGACCTTCACCTTGAATATCAGTTCCCAGAACGTGCACACTCACTGTCTATTCGCCCTTCTGCCTACCCACTTCCCTGCGTGCTTGCGTGCCTGTCTGTCTGTCTGTCTGTCTGGGCGCAGGTACTGGGTGCCTGTCTGTGGATCTGTCTGCTTCTCTCTCTCTCTCACTCTGTCTCTCTTTACAAATGTATGTATGAATTTAGCTGTGTACGTATGTACGTAAGTAAGAAGAAAAAGTCTCCCTGTCTGACTGCCTGCCTCTCTCTCTCTCTCTCTCCCTCTCTCTCTCTCTCTCTCTCCGTATGTATGTACGTATATGCATGTAAGTAAGAATAAAACAAGAACTATCTATCTGTCTGTGTGTCTGCTTGCAGGTACTGGATGCCCCAAGACGACTCGGGTCTTCTGACATACTTTGTCGTTCACGGTCATGACTCTGTGGGAGGAAGGTGAGGGCATGCGTGCGTCGAGTTGTTTGTTGGATTCTCCTGTCTGTTTTGGAGGGGGCCCAAAGAATGGGGGGCTACATACGACATCGTCCCTTCTCTCTGTCGGATCTGGTACTCGTTTCTGTTGCCGTCTGTATCTAGAAACGGGGAAGACAACGTTCATTGTCGACTGTTTCGTTCGGCATACCATTTGTCCGTCCCCTGCCCGCCCCGCTTCTGATACGTATGCAGGTGTGTGCATGCCCTGACTAATGGAGCGGGAAAGAACGGAAAGCCGTTGCCGGAGGAGTGCAAAGGGAAACACGAACAGCTGTGTGCGGGGTTTGGCGACTTCAGAGATCATCTCGCAGAGTGCAAGGTTGGCTGGATAAAGCAGCGGGAGGGAAGTCGTTTTCTTGGGTTGCGTTGATGTGGCAAAGCTGAGAGATGCGCCTCCCGAAGTGTTTTTAGGGATTGGACGTCCTTTCCCACTGCGAGCTGAGTCCTTTTGTGTGCTTCTCCCAATCGAGTTATGAAGCGTGGCCTTCCGACTCACTGACTCACTGACTGGCTGAGTGTGGATTTGCAGGTCGCCGCGCAGGGAGTCGCGTTGGTCGAGTGGTGCAACTGCACGGATGTTGCGTTCCGAGGGTACGAACACGGACTGGATGATCCTGTCCTGATGTGGGATATGGTCGGTCTCCTCTTTTCTTTTCTTCTCTTTTCTTTGTTTCTTCTTCTATCTGTTAATTCTCTTCTACATATGTATCTCTTCCTGTTTTGGCTGCTTTGTGGCAGTCGCTTAGTTCTGTCTTGATGAGAGTCCCCACCTGGTGGACCTCGTGGTAGAGCCTTTCCATCTCGCCTTCTTCCTTCCTTTCTTTTGCTTTTGTCCCAATCTGTCTCTCTTGTTTTCTTGTGTTTTCTCTACTCGCTGCCCGACTGCCTCCTTCAACGTACATATGAAGTGTTCGCGTGTCGTGTCTGCATGCAGGAGTACGCGTTGCCGTTCGAGGACGAACAGCCCCTCTTGGATGAATACCTGCAGTGGTGCAGAGATCACCCTGGGGGGTATTCTGCCCTCGGAGACTCTATGGTCCTCCACGGAAGGTCCGTCAGTCAGTCAGTCAGTCAGTCAGTCAGTCTCTCGGTCTCCGCGCGTCGGTGTGTTCGTCTACATGGCAGGGTGCACTGCAGCATGGGTGGGTGTTCGGGGAAGACGTGTGTGATGCTTTCAAGGCCTTCTTTTCATTCCGATAGATGAAATTTAATTCTTCTCGGTGTAATTCTCCTTCCCTGAATTGTCAATCTGTCCTTCAAACGTTCTCCTGCTGTCCGCATGTAGAGAGGCATTCCGCCTTCCTCCATGTGATATCCGTCCCTGTGTGCGCCTGCATGCATCTTCGCGTACAGATACAACATGAAGGACGACATCCCCGTCTCAAACTGCTTCGGTTTTGACTGCGCGGTCATCGAGATCGAATTGGTCGCAGGGCAGTCTGAAGCAGACCTCCTCCGCACCAAGCCTTTGTACATGGAGTTTGCAGATGCCCTCGCACAGATCACTCAGGGGTACTGCGGGAGACCTCACTGGGGCAAGGTGATGGACTCGGCAACGAAGGAGTATCTATGGTCGGTTAATTATTTGTGCGGTTCTTCCTTCCCCTTCTGGTCTGATCTTTCTGTCTGTCTCTAACTGTACGTACGGGACGTGAAGACTGACTGTGTCGCTCTGATTTCTTCTCATTAAGTGCTGTGTGTATCTCTAGCTCTCCGCCCTCGCTTGGAAGAAAGAGAATCTGCACCACTCACCGCTCCCTCCCTCCCTCTTTCCACTGCAGGTCCACCTATCCCAAGATGGCAGAGTTCGTTGACGTCTGCACCAGGTGGGAAGGGAATTGGGGGGGTGGAGGGGAAGGAGACCAGGATGATACACGTGGCTGCTCGTTGAGTTTTTCTCCGTTCATAGCCAGCTTATCGGCAATGCTGTGTGAGTGGGTGCCGTGAGGGTGAGTGCTCACACGGTCGTGCGTTTCCCTTGCGATGTGAAAACACTGCGGCGCCTCTGTGTGTGTGTGTGTGTGTGTGTGTGTGTGTGTGTATGTGTGTGTGCGTGTGTGTGTGTGTGTGTGTGTGTGTGTGTGAGTGAGTGAGTGAGTGTGTGTGTGTGTGTGTGTGTGTGTGTGTGTGCAGATACGACCCTGCGGGTGTGTTTGTGAACGACTTCTGGAAGAAGATGATCCTCCCGAAGAACCAGAGGGACGTCTCGAGCCTCAACTCTCCGTGCATTCCCACAGCAGTGCAGGTGCGTATGTCTGGCTGTCTAAAGGACGTATGGTCTTGCCTGCTTGTCGGGGCCTTTCGTGTTGTTTCTCGCTCTTCCGATGCCGGTGTGTGCGTATGAATTTGTCGTCTGAGTGGAAAGAAGAAAAAAGAGAAGAAGAATGATACTCCCTTTCCGTGTCTGCCCCCCCCCACTCATTCTCTCTCTCTCTCTGTGTGTGTGTGTGTGTGTGTGTGTGTGTCTGTGTGGGTGGATGGATGGGTGGGTCGTTGCCTCCTCACCTCATCGTGGCTGCACATTTTCCTGTCTAGAGGGAAGCCCGAAAGAGAACTGAGGGAGGGGCCTTGGGGTCCCCCTATGCATCTTGGAGTTCTTCTGTTGAAGACGTTCTGGAGTTCTTCTGATTCCATGCATTCGCTCTCCTTCCCTCCATGCCGGCAGGCGTCTGATGTCCTCCAGAAGTGCGCACAGATTTTGTCAGACAGACTATGTAGTATACGTAAAAGATTATATACATAAAAGAAAATCTGTATGAGAAAATCCGTGCAGGCATCTGACGTCTTCCAGAAATACGTGAACCCCCAGAGAGACACGGCGTTCGTCCTCGGGAAGCACGCTCTGCCCTCGGCAGTCCCGCCTGTCACCAGAGTGGAAGAGGGAACTGTGAGCAGCTCTTCTAAAGAGCAGATGAAGGCGGGGGGGGAAGAGAGGGTCAGGGATCCTCATGGAGTCCGGGCAGCCCTCGGAGAGAAGGATTCTTCCTCTTCGGACAGTCAGGGAGGGGGGTGGTCGCACATTACTACCTTCCAGTGGATTCTCTTGGCGAACGCTTTGGTCAGCTTTGAACCGCCTCTTTCAGCTTTGGAGGGGGCTGTTGGATGTTTGCGATTTCCGAGTCCCTGAGTTGTGAGCATGCTTGTGGAGACGCAAAAAAGTTTGTCCCCGTAGCCCGCTCTTCTGCAAGGAATTCCCCGGAGGCACTCAGGCTCATCTGCGCAAAAATCGCCAGATAGATCGGCGCGCGCGCAAATACGCTGAAGAAGCAAAATGCATTTTCATTCGCAATCTGCATTCCAGGTGTGATTCGTGGTTTCCTTCTGCAGGTGGGAGTCCTGGTGAATCTCCGCGCTCTGTATCAGATTGTGGGCGAGTTCACCATGAGCCTTTGCAAAAAGAGAATCCCTGGGTATGTTGGGCAGGTCAGTCGGTGACCAACTCAGTCGTGGGCTTCAGAAAAGCGGTTCTTATCCATGCGCTGTTTGAGTGAGCAGACTGTGATAAAATCGATCGAGCATTCAGGTGCACAGAGTGTCGCTTTGTACAACGCATGCAAATGCGATGCGTGCCGCATGTGTGTGTTAATTCTGTGCAGCCTCCGCATGCCAACAGCGGTCGTTTCGGTTTTGTTCGCCAGCTGTCAACGAACCTGTATCGAGCCCTCTCGCTGGATCTGGAGAACCCCACGGTATCTAGCGGCACCTCTGCTTCTTGTTCCCCCGAGAGCGAGTCTGCAGACAGGTAGGTGTATGGGGTGTGTGGATCACCTGTGTTGAAAGGAAGGTGGATGTTCTCCGGCAAAGCGTACGAAAGTCGTCTGGGTGATGCGTCGAAGATGTCGGGCTTCTTTTGGCCGAAATTCTCACACAGGCACTCTCGAGTGCCTTCCTTGCTGTCGTTTTGATTCGTTGGAGACTTCGGAAATGGAAGGAAGCAGCTGCGAATGGGAATGACTTGGCACGCGCTCATTCACAAACAGTCTCTTTGCAGATCTTGAAATGCACACAGAAGCGCACACACAGAGAGGAGAGAAAAGAAGAAAGAGCTATCACTTTCTGTGTGTTCATCTCGACTCCACTCAAAATTCCTTTGCAGAGGGCGTACCCGCAGGGCAAGGATTGATGAGGACGAAGCGGCCGAGGGTGTGAGCTCTGTAGAGGAAGATTTGAAAAACTTTCAGCAGTATGATCACCTGCCCTCTTCGTTCTCGGCTGCGTGCAGAAGCAGGGCTACAACGGCTGACGACGAAGCCGAGATGCAGGAACGGCCGGGTTCTGGTGGAGGCGTGACTGTGATTAGAAAGGGCCAAACTAAGAAGGGCCTTTAGGGGAGATTGCATGATGTGTGAACAAACAAAATCACAATCTCTTGTGAGTCCAAGGCGTCTTTAGAATGTGTGCAAAATCGGCTCAGCTCTTGTGTATTGCTGACTTTATTCTCTTCCCCTGCAGGACCTGACTTCTCTTCCTCCGACCTTTTCGACTTTGCTGTGCTTGAATGAATTCTTTTTGAAATCTGTCCCTCTGATGAAGGCATGCACACCAGACACCTGCGAAAGAGCTAGGAGAGTGCTTTTCAGGTATGTTGAATCAAATGTCAGATGATGGAGGCCGTGAGTGAGTGAGTGACGACGGATCGATTTTGTGAGCGACCGCAAGCAGAGCAGGGAGGTGACCTCAATGCATGGGTGGGCATCTGTGGGATGATGCAGCGCTTCTTCTCTACTTCGTTTTTTATTTCCAATTAGAGCTTGATCGGCAGTGAGCGCTTGCATATTGAACGAACGACTTTCTTCCCTTTCCTTCCCTTCCTTTTGGGAATGTCCTCTCAGAGCGGGAAGGGGGACCTGCGGGAGAGAGGGGTGCGAGACTGTATGATATTTGAAGGAAGCTGAGTGTTCGAGCAATATTTCGGCGATCAGAGAATGAATTAGCAGCATGAAGGGTGAGGTGTATTAGTCCATAGTTTTTTGTTGACCAATTAAGTGAGTCAGTAGATGGAAGGAAATGCGTTGCATGAAGAAATGAGAGAATGCACTGCGTTGACGAAACGACGTCAATTGCATTGCATGTTGCGGGAGGAAATAATTCGGCTTCGTTTCTGGTTTGCCGGACACCCTTTTGTAATTCTAAAGAAAGAATCCACCCTTGTTTCTAATTCTCTTTCTCTCTGTAAGCTCTCTCTCAGTATCCTCGGGCTTCTGAGATGGAAGGACTTGCCCGAATAAGAACAACACAACGAGGTAACTTGAATAAGTTAATCCGTCTTTCTTTCCTACTGTCCGCCTGTCTCTATGTCTGCCTGCGTGGACCGCTGCATGCTTGTCTGTTTATCTCAATCAGATTTTGGTTGGTTCTCTGTCGGAGGAGGCAGAAATAGAGACCCAGACAGAAGGGAGGGGTGCCAACATTTTTTCTTTTTTTAACATAAGCGAAGTCTGCACAGCACCTGGCCAGGAATGGCCGCAGGGTCTAGCGCAGGGTACCAGGCCCCCGTACGACTCAGGCCTGGAGCTCTGACGCGCTTCCACTGACAAGAAGATTTGTCCATCTATGTCCATCTGTCAGCCTGTTGGTGTTTGTCAGATCAACCGCGGCGGCAGCGAAGCATGCAGGAATGGCTTGTGAGCGTTTTAGCGCCTCAGCAATGTGTTAGGAGGCTGATGTATTCAACTATGAGCTGGCTTTTCAGTATGTGCATTAAATGACTCATACATGATAATGATGTTAATTTAACAATGTTGCATCTTTATCAGCGTTGTTATGAAAAAAAGAATAATAGTAAATCTAGTAGTAAATTTATCGATCCCAGAGGATCAATTCTAGGCGACCACTAAAAAAAAAAAAAAAGAGCATTTTCCCCATTTATTTTCTTTTTTTTTTTGTTTATAAACGTGTTCAGGCTGGCCAAAAAAATGAAAGTCAACATTCATCTGACTTGGGACTGGATGATCGATACAGAGATCAAAGGCTAGATCAAAGGCCGTTCTCATAGTAAAACTTGCATCAAAGTCGGTCTTTTGGTCAGTAATAGAGTTAGTCACACGCTAAGCAGCTTGCAGTAGGCTGCTAGATCGAAGCTGGTGTTTAAGGCAAAAAAACCGTATAAGGTTAGACAAACCGCTGCATACGTTTCACTGAGCCTATTTACATGAGCGAAGTTGCCGGCTGGGGATGCATGCATGTGCGGCCCGCGACCGGCCGGTTTGCATGCATACGCCGCGTGGGGGTCCTACGGCGAGGACTCCGAGTCGATCGAGTGTCCACGGGCCGCTGACCACGGCATGCGACATGATCGCCGACATCATCATGCACATGCAGAGCTTTCAAAAAAAAAAAAGAAAACCAAAAATGATATTTTGCCATTTATTGTTTTATTTTTTTTTTGTAGTGGTCACCTAGGATCGATTTTGTTTTTTGTTTCTAAATTATCTAGAAAATTACTCCTAATGTAAAATTGTAAGCCCTTAGGTCCTACATTGTAGAAAAACTACCCGGCGATCGAAAAGTTGCGACGAAAACCAAAAGATCGAAAACGTAGACAGTCAAACTAACAGTCAAGAAGTTCATAAATGATCAATCTGGGTGTGTCTCTTTCTGTACGTTTTGAATGCAAATTAATAAACAAACTAGCAAACAAAAACACATTGCATGTACGTCATTACATGTCATGCTCTTTGCTAGGCTCCATGGTTGGCCAGAGCTTTAGTAGTGGCTCACACGCTTTAACCGCCTTAATTCAATTCTTTAAAATAATGTTAAATGATATCAAATATTACAAATAAAAAAAAAGAATCATCTTAACTAATTTGAACAGGTTCTTATCAACTGTGACATCAGATTTAATTTATAGAACTATTGATACAGTCAGAAACACTCGCATTAAAAATAGCTAAAGATAACCAAAGAATATTTTTTACCATGGAAGTGATAAGTATAAGTGATAAGTGATTCATTGGTGCCCTTACACTGAAACTATAGTGTGACACAATTTAAATTGTGACACAATACCCCCCACACTAGTACCGATGACACAAATAATTGTGTCACAATAGGTATGATGAAATAGTTAGAATAACTTAAGTATGATAAAATTATTAGAAAAAAAATCAAGTGATCCTAGACTTTCAAAGTGATTTAAAGTCTTCACAGTTATTAAAGTTTGAACTGTTCTTCTATATTTATATACAGTTTGAAATGCTTTACTAACAGCTTTAGTTTTATAAAATTCTAAAAAAAAAAGATTAAGACCTTCATTTTTTTCTTTTTAGAATTTTATAGTGCGAAGGCTAGTCTCTCACTCACTCACTCACTCACTTACTCACTCACTCACTCACTCACTCACTCACTCACTCACTCACTCACTCACTCACCTACCTCACTCACTCACTCACCTACCTCACTCACTCACTCAGTCACTCACTTTAGCATTCACTCACTATCACTCACTCACTTATCTAACTTACTCACTCACTCACTCACTCGCTCACTCACTCATTCACTCACTCACTCACTCACTCACTCACTCACTCACTCACTCACTTTGAGTCACTCACCCAATCACTTAATGACTCACAAACTCAATCATTCATTCATTCACCCACTCACTCATCATAAACGATCGAACGACGTCACGGTGCCAAACACGTACCCCACGACGCGTACCAACCCGCGCCAAACACCGTAAACACGCAATCTACAACTATTTCTTTTATACATAAGTATAATTTTATTGAATTAGTCAAAAATCCTTAAAATCACAATTATTGTGTCACAAATCATTGTGACACTATGTGACACAAAAGGTTCTAGAAATTCTCATTATGACACAGTATAGTTCCAGTGTAGGTGCCTTTGAGCACTGTTACCGTTTTGTCTTATAGAGGTCGCCCCCATAAACGGCAGGCCCGGGCAGAGGGGTGTGTCCTATCGCTAAGGCTCAGTATATAAATAAACGGATTCAACGGAGTACAAAGGCGTACACAAACTTTAAAATTGAAACTACCCTCCTGGCGCTACCTGTTTTTTTATCAGAGTTCCAATCAAAAGCAGCGAAAACTTCCCGGTGGGTACCGGTAGGCTATTAAGACCCACCGAAATCCCCTCTCGGGCGCTTTTGGCGCCAAAAATTGCCCTTGTGGGCCTTCCCAGCCCACCGATTGGAAGTTTGCCACCGACAGCTAGGGGATTAATTGACACTGTTTATTTTATCAATTATGACAATTCAACTTCCCAAAAAGGTGACACGCTGAAAACCATACACACTAGACTATAGAAGATTATGATGTGAAACACCACTTTGCTTCTGCTTAGACCTTGTTTGAAACATGATGATTGAGGGTTTTTTTCAACCTTGTTTGAAACGCGTGAACGAGCTCACATTTTTTTTGGAGGCAAATTGGAGCGCCTTAATTGGCGCGCAAGCCGCGGGGACCCAGCCCCTCGAAAAAAAAAAGGCAGGGTGCGCGCATGGTGCGCGCACACTGTATCGGCCAGGCATGGTCAGGCGCATGCATTCAGGCAGCTGTCGGGCTCCGAGCGATCGAGTCTGTCCATCTTTCAACTTAATTTAATTAGCACAAGAACAGGATTGGCCAGCACTGCATCTACAATGCAGCCTTGATTGTGGGTCTTTTGAATCCCCAACAGGTCTTGTGCAGTGACAAAGCGATCTGCAGTACTTTGACGACAGCCTACAGATAAGCGAACAAGCTGTGAAGCATTGACAAGAAAACTCAAACTTTCCATTCTCAGCCGGAAGATCAGAAAGCCCGGCCCATCAGCTCGGACACGAGCCCCCCAGCAGATCTGCCGCCTAGCTGTCTGCACATGCAGCTGCCTAGATGACAGGCTGGTCCAAAAGTTTGCCATTGGTGGCGCTGCTCTTTCTGTGCGGCATCAATGCAGGTGAGTTGGTCGAGCAGCGAGTGAATCTAGTGCATGCTCTTTCATTTTGTCGCTCAGAGAGTCAGTCAGTCAATCAGTGAGTCAGTAAATTTGTGCCGACCAAAAAGACACCGACAATAAGTCAGCCAGCGAGGTGGACAGACGGGAGGACCGCATTCCAACGTCAAGGGGGCGCGCAACTACACGCAATGATAGTGAAGTTTTCCACAAGCTTGACAGACATGCATGCAGCCAGACAGAGCGACACAGATGGAGAAATACGACATACCGACAGACAGACGGACAAAGCGAGGCAGCCAGCCAGCCAGCCAGGCAGACAAGCAGACAAGCGGATAGACGGACACACAGACAGAGCGAGGCAGGCAGGCAGGCAGGCAGGCAGACAGATAGACAGACGTATGCAGGTAGATGGTCAAGTAGACAAAGAGGCAGACAGAGGGGCGGGCAGACAACCAAATGAGCTGACTGAGAGCGGTATGCCAATGTCTTCACATCCAGAGATGCGAAGATGCCACTCAGCAGATCTTAGCACAACATGCCTGCCTGTGTGTTGTATTTCTGTGTGTTTGCAGGAGTGACGCTTGAAGTGAAAGAGAGTGAAGAAGGTCTGTCATGCAACAGCAGCATCTCCGCCCCTTTCCTTGGTTCGGTCTTCGCCTGAACGTCCCCTATTTTGTTCGAATTGGTCACAAGAGCCCTAGTGAGCAGCAGCAAGCAGCTGCGAGTTGAGGTTTTCTGTATGTACTTGTGAACGCCTGTCCCGACAACGTGTTCTCCTGGGCGAACAAAGAGATTTTTCTCCAAATTCGAAGTCGATCAGCTTTTCTGCTCGCACATTGTTTCACTTGTATGCCGTCTTGCATGCAGGCGGGTGGGGAGGATGGTCGGGGCGGAACGACGAGGCTTCTTCGTCCAATGGGGATGAGGGTGCGTCTCTCTCTCTCTCTGTGTGTGTGTGTGTGTGTGTTTCTATCTATCTATCTATCTATCTGTCTGTCTGTCTGTCTGTCTGTCTATCTGTCCGTCTGCTTGTTTGTTCGTCTCTCTGTCGGCCGGTCGGTCGATCGGTCGATCGGCGCATGTGTACGTATATACTCTCTTGCGTTGCAGACGAGCCTCTCTTTTTCCACCACCACGGCCACCATCACCACAAGCACCACCTCAGCCACCACCACGGCCACCACCACCACAAGCACCACCACGACTCCCTCTTGAAGCAGCCGACACACGAAGAGAGATCTGGAGAAGCAGAGGGAACACACTTTCACTCCGACCGTTCTTCGTCAGGTGAGAAGAAGAGAAGAGAAAATGGGCGCCTGAATAGAAAAGAAGAGAAATCTAGAAGAGGAAAGAGAGCGTAGAAAGGCAAGAAAGAAGGGAAAAAGGAGAAGAAATTGACTGGAAGTGACACCTTCGATAAGCACCTGATGGGAGTGGTGGAACAGAAGTCTGAGTTAGACAGTCGGATGGAAAGAAGCTGAGCCTGGTGTGGAATTGAAGAGAAGTTTGCAGAAGCACGCGAGGAGGCAAAGCAACAATTGCAAGCCAATACCGAAAAGTGGTTTCAGGGGAGAATTTAAAAAGTCAAGAAGCAAGTGGTAAGAAAAAAAAATCGAAGCTTTGACAAGGACAAATTTCGGCTCCACGTACCTTCCGTCGTATTTTATTTTTCTTTTTCGTCCCTTCACTGTCTAAGTGGGCTATCATGTCGTGTGCTTCCCCGTCTTATCATTTTGCTTTCGCTGACTGCCTGCAGACGCATCTTCTCTTCTTCCAATAGGGAGCACGAGCAAAACTCGTCCCTTCGGAGGCAGGAGGGGGGAACTCTCAAAAGACCTTCCTCGAACCCTCGCGAGTTTGAGCAGCCATCTGGCGGCAAGAAGAGCAGAGGCCGATCGATCTCTGGGAGGAGAGAAGCATGCCTCAAGAACGAAGGAGACTACTGAGGAGGACGCTATGGCCCACCCAGTACTTTCCCAAATTTCCGGCGGCGGAAAGGAAAGGAAGGCCCCGGTCGCCTCCCCCGCCCACCCAGCTCCACGCGCCTGGACCCCCGCTTCCTCTCTTTCCCCAGCTGCCCAATCCAGGGTGCCCCTGCCAGTGCCTCTACCGACACTCGAGTCTGTCTCCTCAGCTCCCCAAGCCCCAGCGGCAGCTGAAGTTTCAAGGGGGCCCCAGGAAGCCGCGTTGCCATTGAAGCATTCCAACGAAGCATTTGCACGTCAAGCAGGACACCCTTCAGTGCCCTCGTCTCATCTACACTTGCAGAGCAACAGCGGTCAGTGAAGTAAAGGTGTTGACAGAATGCGAAACACGAATTTGCGCACGTGTGCTGATGCAAGGGAGACGACAGACGGAGGTGTATTATTCGTCTTGAAGAAAGCTGCATACATCGATTGACGAACAAACACGAAGAGGGTGACGCGGTCTCCTTTTTGACGAAGGGATTGATTCCCTCCAGTTGTTTGTCAAGTGCTTTTGTAGCAAGGGAAAGAAAGAAACTCAAAGAGCCTCATGCATATTCACGCGGGCAGAGAGATACACATGGCAGAAAAAACTGCCTAGACAAAAAGCATGAGCACACATGCATCCATAAATACATGTCTGCTGACAAGCATATGGGTTGATTGGTCATTTGTGGATGCCTCAGGCTCTGACAGCAATGGGAAGGACGAGGGAAGCTCAGGGAATGAGGATGACAACGCGGCAGATGCTGTCACTCCGACAGAAAAGGAAGGGATCCGCGTCGGAATGCCGCAGTCTCTGTCGAAGGACACCTATGCCACATCAGAAAACAGTCAGTCCGGGAGAAGTCGGAGGAATGCAGGTAGTCTGACGTTTCAAAATCCATATAGCAAACTCGGGGGTGTCCCTTTCAGTGTGATTTATCTTCTCTCAAGATAAGAGAGTATGCAGATGTCTTTTTCCTCCAGGCGCTTTTCTTTTTGCTTTTTGATTTCGGCAGAAAAACTCATGCTTCTGACTCTGCAAAACTTCGGAAGGCTTGTTTGAGTTTGCTCCTTAGTTGCTGGTGCCCATTGCCCCAAGCAATTTTTAATTCCCTAATCTTCCGTTGTGTTTCCTAGGTATTCTCATGCTGCTTGCAAGACCCAGCCACTTGAAGTCCGGATGGTATCGGGTTTCTGCCTGAGGCAGCAACACAGCATCACCAGCGAGGTCGATCTTTTTTCTTCCTTGTACCCATTCGGTCTCTGAACGATCATATCTCTTTGTTTTCCGTTCCTGCAGGAGGTACCTGTTACCCTCTTTCGACCTCTGCGGAGGACCACACATACCGGTATGTGAGTCCATGAAGATTTGGCGGGAAAAAAAATAAAAGAAACTAGAGGAACAATCTGAAACGATGATGAAGCAAGGAAGGAAATGGTTTCTGGCAGGAATGACTTTGGATTGGTGAACTAAAGGGTACGTTTTCTCTCTGAGGTTTCTGTATGGGTCGGTATTCCTCCATGTCATTCATTTTCTCTTCTGGGATTATTCCAAACTTGCAGATACGACAATCACGAGGTTCACTTCGTTCCTGGAGGCACAACAATCGGAGCAAAGCCTCAGGATGTCCTCTCTGTTGAGTTTGGAAGCAAAGAGCAGGACAGGGCGAAGTTCTTCAGAGTGCTCTACAGAGCTAGAGAAACAGGGGAAAAGAGGTGGAGCGTTTGGCTGGTCAGCTTCTGGCTTTTCTCCATCCTTTCTTCTTATTTTTTTGACCCCTCACTCTTTCTCTCTGCAACCATTTTGCATTCTGTGGCGTTTCCTTCATTATTTCAAATCACCAGAAGAGAAATCGAAATTGACAAGATTTTGCAAACCGCACATTCATTGTCTTGTTTCCTTGAATTTGCCCAGGGGTCCTTCCTGCTTTTGCAAAAATGTGTCTCTTCTGCTGATGACACAAACGAGTTCACTATCACAGGAGAAAACCTTGGTTGACTTGTTTTTTACTTAGATTGCACATAACCAACTTTTCCGCAGGTCGGCCACCAAAAGGAGAAGGAGGAACACCACGAGACCCACAAGTATGTGGAGGTAAAGGAGATCAACTCCGACGTTGTAGACGGGAAGGCAGAGCCCCCTATTCACAAAATGGACCTTGCACAACATGAGGAGGAATGCGAGTCTGGTCAGTCAGGGTTCGTTTGATAATCAGCGGTGTGAGAAAAGAAGTCAGGATCATTCGATGCAGCCACTGTACAATTTCAGATAAAAAATTAAGGTCTTATGCAACAGAAGAACGCACTCAAGATTCTTCCAAGCGTCAAGAAGGGATTCCGAAGAGGGGACGGCGTGCATTGCACGGAAGAAAAGGACAAATGAACCAACCGAACAGGGGGAATCTTGGAGAGAAATACAAAAAAGGCCGGCAGAGTTTAGATTCCTTCGGGCTCTGAAGCTTCCCCTTCGTTGCCTTTCCTCTTCTGTCGTGGTTGTGAACTCTAAAATTTATATCTAATTCGCTTTCGTTTTCTTCGTGCAGGCAATCCGGTGGATCAACGTAAGTCTTTTCTTGAAAGTGCTCCGGAAAGAGAAGGAGACGAAACAGAACAAATTGAATGAGGGAAAGCAATCAAGAGAAGGGAGGAGTAGTCGGAGGAAAGAGTATTTGCTTCTTTCTCCTTCAGTTTCCTCGTTGCTCTCCTTGTATCTTGCTCATGCCAGAGAACCCCGCCGGCTATTCCTGGAACATGAAGTTTGACTCTTTGCGTCTTTCCTGAACTCTCGCAATTTTGCCTCGTGATCACACGAAACTCTGCTGAAGTATTGGTTCGTCGTGTTTAGTTCTCTCCCATGAGGATCCAGAATATTCACTTGAAGAGAAACAGTTTTTGATAAAGAAGGAGGGTTCACTAGGTCTGAGAGAGTGTCTGTGCCGGAGCATGTAATAATGGTTTTCTGATGTATGTATGATTCCATGCACCCTGCAGCTGTTTGTTTCTGGTTGTACAGGGAGAGACGCATGAAGAGACCTGCGCACACAGACAAGGACCCAGCAGACAAGCCCCACGAGGAAGGCTCATTAGAGTCCTCATTTCTCAAGGTACGGCAGCGAGGGAGGGAGAGCTAGGCAGGAAAAGAGCGGTGGCAAGTTATCAGAGAACCAAAAAGGACAAGAAACACATAGTCAGACACACCGAGAGGTAAAAAGAAAGTCAGAGAACCAACCAAATCCAAAGAGGGCAGTTTCACAACAGAAAGCTAAACGAAAGAGCGACGGATCTAACTTCTGGCCTTAGGAACCAGATTTCTCAAGTAGTACACAGACCTTATCTCCTTCCTCTGTCTCCCTGTGCCAAGTTGCGACTGTTTGAGAAGAAGGGAGAGCCACTGCGATTGTGCCCTGACACACATTTATGTTGCGCTGTGTGCGTGCGTGTGCGTACAGACGAAGGAGAGACTGCGCCAAGAGCCCGAGGACTCACCCTCCGAGTCGGGTGGAGAGACCGTCACATACAAACAGGTACGTTGCCTTGTGGGAGAAAGAAGGACAGAGGGCAAGAGAGAGATATGGAGAGAGCGAGTTTTACGCGACTCGAAAGCGTCTGCAAAAGCTCAAAGAAACAGATTTTGCGCTTGTTGACGGGGTGTGTCATCAGATGGGTCCTTCCACTTTTGTAAAGAAGATACAATAAGCTTATTCCTTTATCTGTTTCACCTTTCTTGCTGCATCCATTCTGGGTCTAGAGTTGCAGTGCCTTGGTTTATCTCTGCGGTCTTTTTTTCTCTCTTTGTCCGCCAACCAGTCTGCCAATCAATTTATCTCTACATGAAATGACGATGCAGATTCGCCGCGTTGGGTCTCTTCACAAAACGAGAAAGTACTTTCCCGGTAAGTCAGTGAGATAGTAAGTTAACATGACAGCTTTGGTACATTATGCCAATGACAGGACTTTTCAGAGAGACGATCTTTTCTTTGGGCCTTCGGAGAGACCGGAAAGCACACAAAGAGCCCATTTGAATATTTTCAATTGCCTGGTGTCTTGCGTGAAAACGGCTTTCAGATTTTCTGTCTAAGTTGCACGTACAATACTATTTGGTTTCCGAGGAGGAGAAAAAAGATGTCCAGAGGTGAGCATCACGACTCTCTCTGTTTCGTGTCGTCCTTTGTCTGTTCTTCGCTTCTTCCTTTGTCTTTCCACTCACACGTTCACTCCCTGGAAACTGAACAGGTGAGGGAGGGCTCTCTCGTTTCATCCGATGGCTGTTTGGAATTCGGAGGGTCCAGTGGGTCGACATGGTCGAGTACTACTTTGTGGACTCGAACGGGAAGTGGCAGAAGGGACAACCAGTCGAGGGGTGGATACAAAACAGACCCAAGGTCTTCTCGGTAGTCGAGGAGAGACTTTACACCATGCAGTTCGGCACACCTTGCCCAGAAGGTCGGGGGGTCTGCATATGTTTGGGGGTCTGTGGTACATACATTCTGTGGGTATGGGTATGGGGGTGCGTATGGATGTACGTGTAAAGATGGTGTGGCTTCGCGACAGAGCGTAAACAACTTCTTCTGTTTCTCTCTGTCTGTCTCTGTCTCTGTCTCTGTCTCTGTCTCTGTTTCTGTCTCTGTCTCTGTCTCTGTCTCTGTCTCTGTCTCTGTCTCTGTCTCTGCGTCTGCCTGTGCCTCTGTCTCTGTCTCTGCCTCTGCCTCTGCCTCTGCCTCTGTCTCTGGCGCTGTCTCTGTCTCTCTCTCTCTCTCTCTCTCTCTGTGTGTGTGTGTGTGTGTGTGTGTGTTTGTGTGTCTCTGTGTGTGTGTGTGTGTGTGTGTGTGTGTGTGTGTTCGTCTGGGTCTGCGTGTCTCCGTATCTGCGTGTCTGCGTGTGTGTGGGTCTGCGTGTCTGTGTGTCTGTCTGTCTGTCTGTCTGTCTGTCTGTGTGTCGGTGTGTGTGTGTGTGTGTGTGTGTGTGTGTGTGTGTGTGTATGTGTGTGTCGGTGTGTGTGTGGTTGTGTAGCTAATGAGGACCCCTCCCTCCCTCCCTCCCTCCCCTTTCCTCCTGCGTGCAGTTGGAAGCGACGAGGAAACCGACGAAGGTCCATTGACGGAGTCTGCGGACTCGTGAGAGAGAAGAGAAAGGACAGAGGAGAGAGAGGAAGAGAGGAAAGGAAAGAGAAGAAACAGGACCAGAAAACCTTTCCCATCTCTCGTACTCATTGAGCAAAGACCTTTTATCCCAGCAACAGAAGGATGACAAGACAAGGGGAAAAAAAAGGAGAACAGTCACAACCACACTCAATAATTTGGAAACGCATTGTTGCAGAAGAGCTGGCATGGACACAGAAAAGGAAAACAAGAAACTGAACGAAGAGCCACGCTTTTCTGTCCAGAACAGTTTCCTCACTTTTTTACCCCATTTTCAAATCTATCACGTCCAAATACTCTGAACAGTATGGACAAACAGGAATCAAAAGGTGGGACGATGATCAAACGAACATGCACGGTCTCATGTCAGTCTGACAATAAAACAAAAGCAAGAAAAGGACTCTCAAAAACAAACTGCCACTCCGCCTTTTCGTAACACACGGATGGAACGAAAAGAATGGAAGTAGGACCATGCAGGTGAGAAAAACCAATACTGAGAGGGGCCCGGGGGAAACTAGATCTTTAGGTCGATTTGAACCCGGTGACGTTAAGCGTAAACGTACAAGTAAACAAAAACACCGTGTGAAACTCAGCTAAAGCTGCTCAAGGAGTCGTACCATAATGTACAAATTACCAGACAATTTGAATGACACTCAGGCTGTCATCGTTTGGTTTTTATTACATAAAGATGAGAACTTTTGATTATAGTTTTTTATTAGTAATTGAGTACTTTTTTCCTCGTGTATGAGTGAATCTCAAACCTTCTATATGCATTACTGTACTATCATATAATGTGTGATTATTTATAATCACTGGCTTTCACTAGTCCAATTTAATTCATTTATTCGTTATTTTTATATTTCCGGGAGTCGGTAGTACTGAATTGAATTGAATTGAGTCAGCTAAAACCCGTAGGCACAACTCTTAGGCTCTCGCCATACATCTACTCCGTAAATACCGTTTTGAACATAACATTTTTATAAAATTGTACTATAAATTAGGTATATATTAAACATGATATATTAAAAACAGTTCTTCACAAAATTATTCAGTTTGTCATTCAACACAATTAAATAAAAAAGATTATGTACACACCTAGTGTACACACATGTTCACGTTGAAATCACGGTTTTGTTATTTATTCAGTAACATTCCAAAAACTGATTTTTTTTTTTAGCTTTTTCACGGGGCGCCCCGTTAAAAAGAACCCCCGCCATTCTTTTGAAGAGGACGCGAACGCATCCATGCAGCATTTAAACGCTCTAAAAGATTCCTTGCTCTTTGCCAGGCTGTAGTGACGCAAAGAGGGAAACCGTGTGCATGCGCTCGTTTTTCAATCTCTTTGCGAAGTGCAGGAATACCTCTTGCACTCTGAGGGACAAACAAGCACTTCAAAGTAATACAATCGTCTTTTTTAACCTTCCGACCATTCGAAGACAACGGATTCGTTCGCACTTCACGCAAAGCATGCAAAGATGCAAGTTCAGATTCTCGAAGTCGATCACGAATGTGGAAAGGGACTTTTATGATTGCTTTGCGGAGAACGGAGGTAGGATACCCACGTTGACCGAAACGAGACACAACCTTCACAATTTCCTTTTCAAATACCTCAGACAAAGTGCATTTCTTCAGTTTTCTCTTGAGCTCAGCAGTGACCAGCGCTTCTTTTTGTCGACTGGGGTGACAAGACGACCACGCAAGATACTGGAAAGCAGAGAGGGGCTTATTGTATGGACGCACTTTAATGCGATACAAATCACAATTTGGAGAGGAAGAAAAGGGCACAGCCCAGAGAGCAATGTCGAGAATGATAAATGAAGAGAGAACCAAATCACATACACGACGAATGACAGGCTCATCAAAGCACAAATGAGTGTTTTCTTTCACTTTGGAAAAGAAAGTACGGAGCCATTCCCGCAATTCCCTTTCCGTTCCCAACTAAACCCCAAACAAATCATCAATATACCTCCAGAAGATTTCCAGAGACTCAACTGATAGATTCACTTTAAATATGAGACAGAGACACAGGACAGCGAGCGTAGGACCAGCTGCAGACCCCATTGGAAGTCCAGAGAGTTGTTTAAAGAAGTGCTCTTTTCCTTCCTTATCAATGAAAGAGAAATGCACACGCAACAAAGCCTCAAAAAGCTCTCTCCAAACCTTGATCTTCAGGCCTGCATCTGACTCACATGCGGGTTTGAATCCCTCTCTAAAGTAGTTTATCCCAAATTCTTCCGGCAATAACCCCTTCTTGACAGCCTCCCCTGAGAACAACATCTCAAACACCTGTCTAAGGTCAGCGTGGCTGAGGTTTGTGTACAACGTCTGCACATCAGCTAACCAGAGGAGACGGTCTCCGGAAAAGACTTTACCTTCGAACTGGAGGGCGATTTCAAGCAACCCCAAACAGTTCTGGGCGAAAAAGTTGGCAATCGGATTGAGGGCTTTTGCTACGATTATAAGAATGAAAAAGCTAATTAATTGTGCGTTCTTTTTCACGGGGCGCCCCATGAAAAAGCTAATTAGTTGTATAAAATGCATGAATTATGCTTCGTTTGGTCCAGGCATAATATACTACAAGCATTTTATATAGTAGTATATTATGCCTAGACCAAACGAAGCATAATTCAAGCATTCTATACAACGTGTTTGTTTGATGATATTACAAAATTATGCAACTAGTCATGCAAACAATAGAAAAAGAAAACTAGAAAAAAAAAAAATCAATTTTTGGAATGCTACTGAATAAAGAACAAAACCGTGATTTCAACGTGAACATGTGTGTACACTCGGTGTGTACATAATCTTTTTTATTTAATTGTGTTGAATGATAAACTAAATAATTTTGTGAAGAACTGTTTTTAATATTTCATGTTTGAGATCGGTTCATATCCATAGAAGTACCCTGGGATGTGAAATCCAAGGCTTTTCTTTGCTCTCTCGTGTAAGTGCAGCAGCTGGAGCTTCTCGCCTGTCTCTGCCCCCACAGCACCGGCTCCTTCACCTCCTCCCAGACCGCTGTATCCGAATTCTCTGCATACAACCAGGCAATGCGTAAAGGTGAAGGACAAATGATGGTCGACAGAGCGCGTCTCCGATTGTGAGACAAAAACGTGTGAGAGGACACCAGCGGTGAGACAGACAGACAGAGGAGAGGGGAGGCAAAGGCCGCCGTGAAGTGGGAAGGTTTCAAGCTCCAGCTTAAATGTAACAGTTTGCGAAAAAGCAGAAGGAAAAGACGAAAACCGCGTTTTTCAACCACCGACATGAACAGTGGGCCCACCGCTCGGGTTGAAGATTTGGCTTGGGCTTCACAGTCATCCCATATCATACAGAAGAGAGAGAGAGAGAGAGAGAGAGAGAGAGAGAGAGACGCCGCCATCACCTCGAAGACCAAAAGAGAAAGGGAGAGAAGAGACAGCAGGCGGATTGAGGGAATTGTCTGCTGCACTGTCAGATGCATGGAGTCCATGCGTTGTCAACCAGTTGAGTACCGACCTCCGATCTTTCAAGGTATGGTATCTGGCCATTCGGAGCCACTCAAAACGAACGCGCTTGCACCTGCGTGATGCAAAGGCAGATAGAATGAATCGAGATGGGGGTGGGACAAATAGGAATGAGACACACGGGAAGAGAGAATCATTCCACAGGGGCAGGGAGACCCCCGCATGTTTTCATCTGTCCACCTGCCTTCCCTGCAGGTTCCTTCTCCTGTATTGCCGTCCTTCTGCCTTTCTGCCTCACTTGTCAGCGCAATTCTTTCTGCTGTGTGTTTATTTCCCCTTTTGTGTGTGCCCCTGCCGACAGACCTCCACTCGCGACAATAAAACAGTACCCACAGCATATTAATATCAACCCACCCACCTCAAACGAGACCACTGCCAGTGATGAAGGTCGACAACTCTGTACCCCATGGCCTGGAGCAGCCGTCTCCTTAGACGGCCTGCACGCCACCAGTAAGAGATAAATTAAGCTGGAGAGTCAATACCAGAAACCTCATTTCGGACTTGAGGAAGCTCACTCACAGCAGTCAAGACTTTCTTTCCACCAGCCGCTCCAGATATCAAACCGACAAAGTCTCCTTCTGGAGGGGAGAACGCGGGTATTCTTTGATCATTCGCCAACGAAGGCATTGAGAAAAGCGCTATCGACCCTTTTCGTGTCTGACAGAAAGAGAGACAATACTTCAGTCATTTCACAAAGTTCCATGAAAAAGGAAATCATCTAACGGATACAAGTGGGCTGGATGCATTCCATACAGCAGGTTTTGCACCCAACACTCACACCCACACCCTCCCCCCGACCCCCTGCCTGCCTGCCTGCCTGACTGACTCCACGGGGTTCTCTCAAATGACGCCACAAAGAATCTGGACCTTGTGTTGCACTCCCACGCAACGTTGCGGTCCCGCTCCAGAACGTCAAACACCAGGGGGCCTCTTCTTGCCAGAGTCGTGTTCGCAATGCGGAGACGAGTCAGGAGCTGGCTGACCTGCAGAAAGCAAACAAGGAGACCCAGTCAACTTATCGTGAATCCTTTTCCTCCTCCGTCATCCTTTCCCCCCTGTCTTTGTTAGTATCGCATCAAGCGAGATTCCACTGACGGTCGTCAAACGAAGCGTAACTTCAGATCTTCTGCAGATCTGTCTTTAATTCCGCACACAAGTACAGAGTCAGAGAAGGATCTTCTTTCAAAAAAGAAAGGAGGAGACAGGAGAGAAACAGGTGGTGACCTGGAGACTTCATCTGCTGGTTGATCCACCTACCGATCGCATAAACTTAGTCCCCTTTGGACCGTCTTGAGATTCGGGGACCTCCAGCCGGTGCAGTTTCCTCAGGGCATTTTTGATGTCCACTGGAAAGCACAAAGTGCACAGAGAAAAAGATAAGGGGATGGAGGTTGAGGAACGATTGGTTTGAAAGGCGTCAAAGAAGCACACCAGGATAAATTGAGTTCTCCTCTTCCTTCAAAGCATGTCTGCATTGCTTTCTTTCATTCTTTCCACCCATCTTCGCTTCTTGCTTCCTTCGCCTGTCTGCACCCCAGCCCCCTATCCCCTCTCTTCCCGCAAACGCACGCCCAATCATTTCTTCTCCCTGCTGCGTCTCCTCATTTCTCTGACAAAAAAGAGAATGCAGCCATCCACTGACCAGGCAGAACATCGTACTCATCCCTATGGAGGTACCGCATGCACAAACGACAGAGCAGAAGGCGCTTGTGCAAGCCTCCTGCTCTTTCCCCACTCCAGAAGGAGAGGGGCTGCTTGAATATCTCCACAGACAGACTGCAAAAAGAAAAAAAAAGAAAAGAATACAATTCCGACATCACGTGTCCGTCTGTAGACCGCTGTGGCACGATGAGTCACTGCAGTTGGGCTCGAACATGAAGATCCAACCTCACTCACTCAAAATCCCATTCACCCACCCACCCACCCAACCACTCAGTGGTCACTCTCTCATCCACCCACTGACTCATCAATGTACTCACTCACTCACTCACTCACTAATTCACTTATTGACGTACCCACTTCTCCACCTTTCTATCCCTCACTTGTCTCCACGGCGAATTCCCCAGTTCCGCCGAGTCGCTGTCTTTCCGTCCCGTTTCCCCTTATACAAAATCCACTTTCCATGCTTCGCCGCCCCTCCCGAGTCGCTTTCTTTCTCCTTCTTGCATCTGCTCACTCAATTACTTCTGCGCTTACTGATTCACTCACATACTGATGCACTCACTGTTTTGCTTGCGAAATCAGAGAGATCGTCAAAGCACGTGAAAAAATTGGTGCCGGAGAACGTGGCCACACACACACACACACACACACACACACACCAACATAAACACACACACACACACACACACACACACACACGCACGCACGCACGCACACACACACGCACACACGCACACACACACACACACACACACACACACACACACTCGCGCGCGCGCGCATTGGGCGGAAAGAGAGACAGCGAAGGAAGTCACCAAAAGACCACGAAAAAGACAGAAGAAAGACAGACTCGGGAGACCGATGGGAAAATGTTTCCACGACTTGATGAATCAAGAGAACCACGCCAACAAGATTTTTTCTCCACAAACCACACAAGCTAACCTCTCGAGTAGACGTACTGACTTATGCACATGTTCACTCCCTCACTCACTCACTCAAATCAAGAAAAGCTCTGTTGCACAAACCACACAAGCAGGCTGACCTCTCGAGTAGACGTATGCACAGATCCATCCTTTCCTCAGAGACGCGACTGAGGAACATCGCAAGGAGTGCCCTACTCTGTCTCTCAATTTTCTTGACCGCAGTCTCCCCTCCTTCCCCCTCCTCCACAGCACCAAAAAGCCGAGACTCCAGCTCACCCCTCAACGCAAGAGACGGCGGGTCTGTTCTGCCGCCTTCCTTCCTCTCTTCTCCCTCTCCAGACGACAACAGATCAATGTGGGAAGCCCAGAAGAGGACCTCGGTCGTCTCATCGACAGTCAGGAAAGGAATGTGCGTCTGAGATATCACAGGAATGGAAGAGCGAACACTTACACACACACTTACACACGTACACACACACACGTCCGACAACTGTGAGAATCCATCCAACAACCAAACCATCAGAAGGCACGCAGATTTGTAGAGAGACGAAGAGAGACACAAGGTGGCTTCGCTGAGGGTTGTTTTCATTGTAGAAAATCCAGACGTGCAAGGAAGCAGGCAGGATTACAGAAAAACAAACAAACAAACAGACAAACAAACACGCACGACACCCGATACCGGGCGAACTAACAGCCGGTATGCTGGGACGTGCTATGCATCCACGAACCCTCAAGAGAGCAACAAACAAACAAACAAACAAACAAAAAAGTACACAAACCAACAATGTTGCTCTTTCTTGCTCTCGTGTCCAGACGTGCAAGGAAGCAGGCAGGATTACAGAAAAACAAACAAACAAACAAACAAACAAACAGACAAACAAACACGCACGACACCCGATACCGGGCGAACTAACAGCCGGTATGCTGGGACGTGCTATGCATCCACGAATCCTCAAGAGAGCAACAAACAAACAAACAAACAAACAAAACAGTACACAAACCAACAATGTTGCTCTTTCTTGCTCTCGTGTAATTCACGAGACAGAGAGGCAGGCAGGTAGTCTGACAGAGAGACACAAGGACGTTTGAGGAAGCAGACGAGAGTCAGAGACAGGAAGTGACAGGGACAGAAACAGAGAGACGAGGCACAAGCCCATATCGACAAACCTACCTGCAGTTGCCCAACGAGGATTTCTAGGGCTTCTCTGTGTCGGAGTCTCTGCAGAGCGAAGGACTTCAACAAACTTATCGTATGACTCCTTGCCAACGGCAGGACCGTGTTTGTCTTCCCTTTCTTTTCTTTCTTCTTGTCTGCTGCTGCTTCTCTGAGTCGTTTGGCCATATGGAGCAAAGGGAGTTCGTTGAGGACCCCGGCAGCCGACAGCGTCTCCAAGAAGGGCACCGCAACGTCCAGAGGGGCCGTGTCTGCAATCTGGAAGGAGGAACGGAGGAGGGAAGGAAGAGAAAGGTTTCAAGAAGGTCTTCAGAAAGAAAGCCAAAGCTGTTTCTAAAAAGAACAAAAAGGTGAGGCAAGCTTCAAGGCTAGATGGCACACCGGAAACCTTGTGGAAGTCCGAAGACACCAGGTACGAAAAAACAGTCCTGCAGTCTCTGGGAAAAACGTCCAGGGGGGCAAACATGCATCGATCAGTCGAGTCTCTGGTTCTAGAACATTCTCTCCCTCCCTCATAGATGCTGTCCACGGCTCGTTATCACCAAAACGACAAACGACGGGACCTAGCCGCCTACCTGTGTGCCGGTGGAGAGTGCGAGCTCATTGAGTGCGTCGAAGTCTCTGTATTCTTGAAGACGGGCAGCCTGCAGAGAGAAGATGAAATCAAGACAAGAAGAAAAAGTCTTCTCATGGAGCGGATCCTGCTCCCATAATGTGAGAGGGTGAAGCGAGATAGGAGATACGGCAGAACAGAGAGAGGCATATGACGGAAGAGAAAGGAGGACGGGAAGAGAGAAAATGAGAGGAAAGGAAACCAAATCAGAGAGCTGTTGAATTTTCGACCTCTTCCACTCACTTCAAGAAGCACGAGAGGCACTAAAGGAGATGGGGGAGAAGATTCTGCATCCGCAGGGTTTCCTCCCATCTCTTTCCAGAGGCCACGCAGATCAGGAGGTAGTTTCAAGGGACTCCCGGCTCCTTTCAGCTTGTCCGTCTCTGCGTCTCTGGCAGCGATTTCATTCACAAAAAAAGAGACCCGTCGAATGACCTGCAGCGAAGCATGCATGCATTCATTCTGTATGAAAGTTAATGCAAAAAAAGAGACCCGTCGAATGACCTGCATGCAGCGAAGCGCCAGGCCATCAAATACACGAATTCACTCTTTCCGCCCTTCTCGAAGAAAAAAGTGCAGTTTGGAAAGCCCACTCACTCACCCCTGCCAGCGCGTCCGTCTCCAAGCAAGCAGCGAAGTTCTCGGCAATTTCTTGCCGGCTCTCCAGAGGCGCCCCTCCCGAAGGTTTGTGCACCAGATTCTTCAGACTCACCCGGTATGGAGAGCTGCCCTCTAGAGATGAGAGAGACGCCCCCTCCGATAGGATCTGGCTAGAGGAAGAAGAAGAAGACGAAGAAGAAGAAGAAGCAGATTCTACTGGAGACGGAGACGGAGATGGTGAATCAAAGAGCCATCGTTTGTCCCGACTCCAAACGGCTCGCAGGAAGCACTTGCGAAGGCCTGCAGATCTCCTAAGTGCCCCACGAGGTACTGTCTCAAGCAGAGTCCCTACCAGCCCTTGCATCTCTCACAAAAGTTCAGGTTTGCATGCTGACATTGGGGGTGTGTAGACGGATTTGAAGGAGACGGGAAAGTGATCTCATGCGGCAAGTAAAGAAACGGCACAGATGGCGCCACGCAAGGACACGGGCTCCAAAACACACTGCCTGGTCGAGCAAAGGGAGAGCAAATAAAAAAGCACAAGGTTGATTCAGTCTCAATCAATCAGCCCTTTGAAGACATTTTTTGAGGAGGGCTCTTAGTAGCGCACTCCCGTCTCCAAGGTCCCAAGGTCTCCGCGTGCATGCTTGCAGAATTGCGTGCGTCAGCTTCAAAATGCTGAACAAATGGCCCGCGCCATGGCCCGCCGTGGCCCGCCCCGGCCGCCGCGCGCCATTTCCCGCGCCGATGCATGGACAAATCTGACGCACGCAAGCGTACAAACGGCCCCAGAAAGCCGCAGAATACTTCTGAATTCGGCTTGAAATGACTTGAAGCACAAAAATTGAATTAAACGGTTTTTGAATCGACATAGTGCAATTATAATGTCCCTACAGGACATGCCGTGGCCCTACGTAAGGGGTGAGAGGTGCGTACATAATCATGGCACATGCATGCAACAGATGGATCACAACAAATATTGTTGTCAGATGCGTGTCAGAATCACCGCGCTATCTGTAGCTATATATTGAGCTCACCACCAGGCGTAAGGCCTAGGCGCCGGCATATCGGAGAGGGTAGGAGAGGCCAGATGTTAGGTGCGACCAGAGATGGGCCTCAGACGGCCGGAGATGGCTGGATGGGTTTCAACGTAAAAAGAAAAAACACGGAGAGCTCTGCTGTTAGACACCTTGTTACATATATTGTCAAAAAAAAAGAAACACAGGGAGGTAAACAGGAACTTAGTTAATAAAAGGTGTATACTAACGTAAAAGACTGAGAAATACTCAGAAAGAGAAACTTAAATTATGACTACACCAACATATGATAGATAGATCACCATTATGTTTGTTTTTACTAAAAAAATAAAAGACATATATAAAAATGCCCCCTGATTTATTCATAACTTAAATTTAGTTTAATTTACTTACCGTTTTACTTTATGGGGTGAATATATAGCTAGGTCTTTTATATATAGAAACATATACTAATGTTCCTTTTAGTTACTTTTAGCTTCCTTTATTTATACAACATTCGAGTAGTATATGGACATTACATATTTTCTATTATCACATTGTTCTTCTCAATCATGTCTAAGATGTTTTGATAGTACATCCAAACTACACGTTTGCTGTAGTTGACTGTGCCCACTTGTTCACTCACCAACACACTCAGTTACACTCAGTCACTCACTCACTGAGTCGTTCTTGCTCTTGTCACTCACTCA
The DNA here is from genome assembly GCA_018398765.1 of Chromera velia. Taxonomy (NCBI): domain Eukaryota; family Chromeraceae; genus Chromera; species Chromera velia. The sequence goes on along the minus strand of JAHBMJ010002086.1, from coordinate 50,792 downwards.
CTCACTCACTCACTCACTCGCTCACTTACTCACTCACTCACTCCGTCACTTTCCCTGTCTTTCTTCTATTACTCACCCACATGGCATTGCCCAAAGTCAAGGGCTTTTATTCACACTCTCACACCCATACGCCGAAACGGCTTGAAGTCTTCTGTTCATACACTGGCTCTCTCTGTCTCTCTTCGTTTATATCTATTTACCCACAGGCCGTCGCGGCTTGAAGTTCTGTTTATACACTGAGTTTGAACGTTCTATTTTAGTGACAGGCTGCCTCTCTTCATCCATGTACCCGTACACCCATGCAAACATCTTCTGTTCAGACACTTGCGCGAGTCCGTGTTGCTCCAGGCTAGGTTGGTGCTAGGACACAGCCAGTAGCTCCTCTGCGGCTCTCAGATATCTGGGAGTAGAGTAAGGCTAGAGAGAGTGACTGTTGCTAGCTGTCTTGGAAAGGAGACAGCTAAGTGATAGCTAGGTGAAGTTGTGGTTTGGACTGCCAGGAGTGGATGGCAGTGATGCAAGTTGGCTAGAGTAAGGAAGGTGGGGTAAGGTATGCGTACGGATGCTTTCCGTAAAGAAGAGTGTGAAGGAAGTAAGCTGGTAGAGGCTTGGAAGCTGTCAGAAGGTTCACAAAGGTCAGACTGTTCGAAGTTCAACTCAAAGGTTCAATTCTGTGAGTATCGGATCCTCGAGATGTCGTGGTGAGATTTTGAATTTTGAGTTGTCAAAAGACTTTCTAAAATTTTAATCCTTCCAAAAGTCTTTTGATTTTGAATTTCTATGGAAAACCACGGTTAAAATCGGCCTGTGGACTGTCGTATAATCGGCTAAGCTTAATTTCTGCGCGTAGCTCGCCGCGTGTCAAACTTAATGCCGGTAGAATATAGGAAAGGCAAATTTCCGGGGCTATGATAATATGTACGCCGCCGCCTAGGAGCCGCCACGTGCCACGCCGCCGTAATTCACGTGCGCGCGCCCTAGTACCGCGCACTTTGTATTTTTCTAGGGCTGCGCCGCTCACACGCCAGCGACTCCAAATTAGATTACAGCACGTCTCCTTTCGTTAGTATGGGCTTCCACACCCATTCAGATCATAACACTGTCTCCCCTCGTTAGTTGCCTTTTACATCGCAGTTGTGGTTGTTCTGAAGTGGTTCCATCGTTCGTGGAGGCTTGTTGGAGTGGATGAGGTTGTTGTGAATGAAGGGGTAGAAGAAAAGTGGAGTTGGGAGAGAAGGACGATTTTCAACTTCCCGTCTCCTTCAAGATTCCGTTTGTTTTTCAAGCCCAGGCAGGTCTGGGGTCAAGGCATGAGTCGGACTTGTTCATAAAAGTGTAATGCAGTCTTCACAGTGCTCTGGTAATCTTTTTCTGGATGAAAGACGCTTGAGCTCTCCAGAAGACCACGTGAGGGTAGGGGCCACGTAGCCAAAGGCTTCAGCTAGCCCAGACGGCGACCTGAAGACTCGCCTCTAGCCTGTGTCCGAGGGTCTTCTCTGCCCAATCCTCTTTGGAGAGCTCCTACTTGCATCATGAAGTGGAAACGAGCGAGGTGAGTTAGAAAGAGTTGGTTAGAAGGGTGGAAGATGGGAGATATGGTAGATGTTCTTCAGACTTTTCAGACTGAGTAAGTTGTGTTGCTTGCTTATTCTTGATAGAGCACATTACTGTGACATCACAAACAGAAAGAAACAGCTTTTGTTGTATGTCTGATCGAGTTTGACGTGCTGGATAAAGAATATATCTGGATTCCTGCGCTTCTCAATAGATTCATTGAGGTGGATGGTTTGAGGTGCAGTGCAGTCTGGAACTCCGGGGCGAGGTAGTTGTGGTCGTATGGTGAGGGGACACCGTGTGGGAAGGTCCGTGAGCAGATTCTTCATCAGTCTTCCTGTGTTTGTGTCCCTTTGTTAGTGTAGTACAGGAAGTGAATGGTCAGGATGATTACGTGTTGGTCTTGTTAACGTCGGGGTCGAGGAAGTGGTTCTTCTGGTAGTCGAAGTTGTTTGATGTCGAAGAAGAGAGTTTGTATGAAGCTGATCCTCTCTTATTTGTGTATGTGCAGCTCTTTTCTTAGTTTACTGGTCGCGGGCGGGCCCTCTCATAAGTCAGTAAGCCGAAGGTACTCCTGCTCATGGTGCCTTTCGGTAGAGAAGGGCAGAGAAGAGAAGAGAGAGAGGGAGAAAGAGAGAGGGAAGGGTCTGCTCGCTATGCCTGTCGGAAGGCTTCGATATCGTAGTCAGCACTCAGAGGAAGGGTGTTCAAAGGTTGCTCTGCTTACGCTTCTGCAATCTGTGCTCTTTCTGCTGGTATCTTCTTTTTCTGGGCATTTTTTCCCTTCTTTGCTTTCTTTGCTGCGGCAATCACGAAGGAATCGTCTGTGACTTCTGGTGGGGGCTTGGGGGGATAGCTGTCGGAAACGAAGGGGGATTGCGTGAGGCTATCTGCATCTGTGTGCTCCTTTCCTGCTTTGTGGATGACATCGTAGTCGTAGATAGCCAGCTTGAGGGACCAACGCATGAGTTGGAGATTCAAGTCGCATTGTTTCTTGATGTGCTGAAGGGCGGCATGGTCAATGATAACTGTGAAGTGGCGTCCGTAGAGAAAGGGCTTGTAGTGGTCGATCCCTCAGACAATCGCGAGTCCTTCTTTTTCTGTGATACATCATCTGTCTTCTAAGTCTGTCAGCCTTCTGCTTGCATATGATATCACTCTTTTTCTACCTGCAGGATCGTCTCGAATGAGGATGGCAGAGATGGCTGAGATTGCTGAGGCGTCTGTCTTTAACTTGAACGGCTGGAAGAAATCGGGGTAATAGAGGATGGGTACGCTGGTGAGTCTCTGCTTGAGTGTTTCAAAAGCGCGTTTCTGTGGTTTCTCCCAAATCCATGTGCATGGTTCTCTTCTTCGTCAGGTCAAGTAGTAGGCCTGCGATCTCACTGAATTTTTTGATAAAACGTTGGTAGAATCCTGCCAAGCCGAGAAATCCTTTTACTTCACGAGGGTTCTTCGGTGTCTGTACTTGCAGGACTGCCTTGGTCTTCTCTGGAGATGGGCGGATGCCTTCGGGGGTGACGACATGGCCGAGGTACTGGAGCTCTCTCTTTGCAAACGAGCACTTGTTGAACAAAATCTTCGCTCCTGTCTCAAACAAGCGGGTGAGGACCTGTTCTACGTCCTTCAGGTGTGTTTCGAAGTCAGCGCTGGAGATGAGAACGTCATCGAGGTAGACCCTTGCAGCAGCCCTATTGAGGCCTGCAAAGAAGGAGTCCATGGTCCTCTGAAAGATGGAGAGGGCGTTGGCGATGCCCAAGGGGAGCCTCAGATAGGTGAACTGTCCTTTGGCGGTGACGAAGGCGAGCTTGTTGTGGTCTTCGGGGTGGACCATGATCTGGTGGATACCCAGATGTAAGTCGAGAGCTGTGTGCCAAGTTTTTCCTTCTAGTTGTATGAGCAGTTCTTCCATATTCGGCAGGGGGTAGTGGTCTTTTTTTAGCACTTCGTTCAGCTTTCTATAGTCGATGTATAAACGGATCTTTCCATTTTTCTTCTCCTTCACAATAACCATAAGGAAGCCCCAGGGAGAGGCAGTATGCTCAATGATGCCTGTGTCTAGAAGCTGGTCGATGGTCTCGTTCACTTAGGTCTTGAGGGCGTGGGGGACGGGTCGGGGTCAAATGTAGATAGGCTTTGCATCTCCGGTATCAATAGTGGCTTCTGCTCCTATGATGTTTCCCTGGTCTTTGCTTGTAGGAAAGAGGCCAAGAAAACGAATAAGGACCTGGTGGAGCTGATTGCGCTGTTTTGTTGTTAGGTGGGTCGAGCCTGCAAGGCTTTCCTGTATCTGTTTGCTGGCGGTCTGGATGTCTTCTTCGATCATATGCTCTGTGTATGAAGGCCAGGAAAGGAATGCACTAGGCTGTGCCGATTGCACTTTTCCCGATGTAACGTGATGTGCGGTGACGGGTTTGACTTCCTCAAACGAGTGGGGGTGACAGAGGGTAGCTGTGGCTATTTTTAGGTTGGATAGGAGATTGAAAGTGCATCGAGATGCATTCATAAGAGGGAGACGAACATGTCTGTCAGTCACTACAGACACAGAGTCGCTTGCTGCTATGCCTGCAGGAAGTGAACGCTGAAGAGGCTCGAGAAGGACTGGAGCTCCGTTTGGGATCTTCGAGTCTAGTGGAAGGGAAACTTCAAGGAGGAGGTGAGTCCTCACACTGGTTGCTAGCATACTAAATTAGGGGGGTCACGGACTCCTCAAAAAAAACTTGATAACATTGTGGAAGCTAAGACATCAATGAAGTCCAACTGATTGTTTGAATGTAATTAACCCTTTGTAAGGCTTGCTAGCAGTGAACTCTAACCCTGTTTTTTCTTGCCTAGCGGTACCTTTTGGCTGCCTAGCGGTACTATTAGGCTGCCTAGCGGTACCCTTTGCCTGCCTAGCAGTGTTTTTTACCTGCCTAGCAGTGTTTTTTGCCTGCCTAGCGGTCATCTTCGCCTGCCTAGCAGTTAGATTCAGCTGTCTAGCAGTTAGATTCAGTTGTTTAACAGTTATATTTATTTATTCTATAGTGTCTAGTGGTTATAAAATAGTTAAAATATGTTATAACAAGTATAAATGGGTTATGCATAGGTTACTCAATGAATTATTCGATTAATTTTGAATTATATTAAAAATTAAATGATATTCAAACGTATTTAACACACAATTAGCATAATTCAGAGCTAATTACAGTACATTCAGTCCTCTTTGTCAGACTCAGAGTCATTTGAAACAGAAGAACTAGCAGAAGAACCAGAGGAAGCTTCTTTATGATCGCTAACATCTGGAAGATATACCCTACGGGGAGGCACTCAGAAATATAGATGTGGTCGTTAAACGACTTTGTAGTAGTAATCTAAGCTCTAAAACATTTAAAATAAACTCTAAACTTATTTTATAAGCAAAAGAAGTTCTAAAAAACAAAACAATGACACTTTTAGAGTATTGATTGAAGGTTCTTACTCGGTTCGAGCTTAAAAACTATACGTCTCCACCTCTAGGTTCTTAGGTTCCTAGAACCTAGGTTCTAGCCTTTTCAGTCTGATCCTCCAAGAACCCCAAAGAACCCGTCCAAAACCAGTTATGAAACATTGAGCACGACGAAAATATTCAAAAGTTTGTCCACCAATCCGACTGGAAAACGTTAGAAAAAGACTGTGAAAGGTAGAGGGAAAACATTGGAAAAGGGGGGGGGCATTGAAGATGACGAGTAGGTGGTGATGGATGTAGAGATCCCCATTAAGTTGGATGCCACACCAGAGGGAGAAGAACTCGAAAGTGTGTGGGAGCAGATTCAAACAGAAGATGCAGCACAAGAACAGTTCCTTTCTGTCTTTGCACAAGCGGTGACGACACCTGAAGAGAAGCAAGGGGGGGTGACTGGGGTTGTCTCCTTTAAAGTACTAAACCGCGGTATGGTGCGGTTGGGTGCGGTTTGTGCTCTCTTGTATCAAGAGAAGTTGTCAAACGATCGGGGGGTGAGAGTGCGTGCGAAGTTCTACAGTCAGGCATTGATTCGGAAAGGCGAGTATTCTATCATGGTGGGACAACTCGTGGCATGCCAGTATGATGAGGGTGAGGGCTTGGAGAGAAAACTGAGTTGGTACGTTTCTAAGGTAGTGAACATTTTGTCGTGGAATGACAAAAAGAAAGCTTTTGAGCCCTCAGGGTTGCAAGTGATTGCACACGTCGAAGATGAAGAAAGGGACCTAGATGAACTGTACCGGATTGCTGTGCATATATATCCTGAGTCCGACGAGGCTTCGACCGACTTAGCCGACATGCGCGCTTTCTCTCTCCTTTGGCAGTTAGGCCAAAACAGGAAGCCTAAAAAAATTCATGTCGATAACATCCCACGTTCTTCTATGTTCTTTTACATTCAGCATGCACATAAAATGAATGAAACCGTCTTTATGAAAGATGAAGAGCTTGCTCGTCTTGTAAGTCTGTTTGAAGAGAAGAAAAAGCGAGTTGACAGCTGAGTTTTATGATTTTGACGGTCAATTTTGGCATATGTAAGTATCTGTCTTGTTTGCTTAGATCATTTTAATCATCTAAATTAGCTTTTTAGTCTTTTTGAAGCTTTAGGGGGGGGGTTCTTAATGGTTCTTACAGGTTTTTATCTAGGTTCCTAGAACCTAGGTTCTAGCGGTTTCTCTAGAGAGTAAGAACCAAATGATGGAGACACCACTTTGACGTAACGTAGACTTGATTCTTCTTTAAAGAATCTTTAAGAATCTGAAAGAACCTTACACTAACGAGTCTAGAAAAGCAAAAAACAGTGTTAGAACCTATTAGAACCTATGCTATATCATCTTCAATTACAGTATAAATATACACAGTACTAGGGTTCTACCTAGGAGTGCTGCCCCGTAGGATATACCTCCAACCCTGAAAAGTCTTCTTCTTCACTCAAGATCTCTACCAAATAACGTAAGACATGCACCGGAATTTTGCGGCCCGTTGTTAAGACCACATTCTTGCACAACAATTCATACTCCTCAAGACTAATATATTCGATCCATGCACACGTTTGCTTTTTTGCACCACTGCACGACGGCAGCGCACGCGGCTCCTCAGGACTCAAGCCAAGAGAGTAAAATTCTCTCATGTCGTCGATATGTGTCTGAGCCCTATCCACCAAACTTTTATGTGCATCTTCCATTCTCCACAGTCGAAGGCTGTGCCACGCTACTCTCAAATCCCACCCTGAAGATGGACTGCGAGAAGAAAAGGAGGAGGAGGAAGAAGAAGAAGAAGAAGAAGAAGACGACGATGACGGCGATGATGAAGAAGAAGAAGAAAAAGAAGAAGAAGAAGAAGCAGAAGAAGAAGCAGAAGAAGAAGAAGACGTTGCATCAGCGAGCAAGTGTGGAGCTATTTCCACAACTTTGCCCAAAAAGCACCAACGATGGAGCATAGAATCTCTTTGTGGCTCACCAGAAATCCCTCTAAAAATATAGAACGTGTTTTTTTTGAACGGAACTTCCTGAGATTCCGCTAGATTTTTTCTTTTCCTCTGTCGTCCGCGTGTTCTCTTTCTTCCCATCCAGCCGTTCCTTCTCCCGTCATTCCAAATGCATCAAAAATTTCGTCACATTCGGGTTTAAACTCGTCTTCACTCTCTTTTTCACTCTCTCCCCCACCTGTTCCCTCTTCCTCATCACTCTTCCCTCCGTTCTCTTCTTTATCACACTCTTTTTTTAAGAGTAGATTTTTGAGTGGCACAAAATTTTGAGTAGCCTTGAGTGTTAGGGGGGTAAGAAAAACACATTAAATCTTTCATATGTCTGAATAATGCCAGATAACACCTAATAACGCCCCCACCCTGACTCTCCCTGAGTCTAGCCCTAACTGTATATGAGTGCAACTTTCTGCGTGGTTTCAATTAGCTACATATAGCGTGGCACTGCGTGAACCAGTTGTAATTTTTCTTGCTTTCCGGGGCCGTTCGCAAGCTTGCTTGCGTCAGATTACATGACGCCCCGGAAAGTTCCCGGATCAAATGGTTTGGAAAAGCGAAATACCTCTGCATGCACCAAAATTCCAAACGAAACAATTTCAAGCTATAGCTGCATTGAATTGAGTGACGGAGAAACGTGTCAAAAAGCACGGCACAATTAAGATCGCTTTCGTACCAGTTGCTTCTTCTACTGAACTATCATCGGCGATTGCTATAGGTTTTTTTATGCAAGAGTTCTTTGGCTAGCCTAATCAGCTAGTTGTTGTTGCCGTCTCCCGCGGGGCCGTCTCCATCACAATGGCGCTTGCCACAATGCTTCGTGTTTATCGTGCAATTGGATTCCTTCACCTTGTGTGCCTCGTTTTCCAAGCTGTGAAAAGCTTTCTTTGAGTGAAACAGAAGACGTGGATGCTACTGTGGAGGATCTAGTACGTGAAGTGTGTGCATGTCTGTTCCGGAATTTTCGTGTCTAGTCTCTCCGTCTCTTCTGGCCTCTGTGTCTTTTCACGTCGTAACATATGCTGCATGTATGTCGACGCTTTGCTGTGTTTGCATTCATTGCTTTTGCAGCCTCTCTTCCCTCTGCGGCGTTTCTGCGAGTCCATACATTTATTCTGTCTGCATCAGGTCTTCTTTTCTCGTTCATTGTCTCTGCCTGGTTTCTCCTCTTTGTGCCAATGCGCATTCCCTCCGCATCCCTCCGTATTTCTTCTTTCATCTTCGTTCAAACATTCTCTCTGTGTTTGCCTTGGCGCAATTCTCCGATCATTGCATGTCTCTGCATCTTTTCTCTCCTCTCGATGTATCCATTCCCTCTGATCGAGACGCTACTGCTGTCTCTACACATTGACTGTCTCTGCATCACTTCTGTCGTCTCGATGCGTTGACTCACCTTGCGTCGCTTCTGCCGTCTCCATGCATTGCATGAGTCTCTCTGTGTCACTGTTAGCTTGTCCATCCATTGACTCTCTCTGCATAACTGTTATCTTCTCCATGAATTGACTGCTTCGCTGCCATCTCCACGCGTTGGCCCCGTTACGTCGCTGTTGCCTTCTCTATCCTTCTGTATCCTTCTCTATGCATTGGCTCTGACTGAGTCTCTTAAAGTTTGCGTCGCTTCTCCTGCCTCCATGCGTTGATTCTCTCTTCGCCGCTTCTGCCAGGCTAGCTGCCGCGTCTCCATGCATTGACTCTATCTACGTCACTTCTGCCGCCTCCATGTGTTGACTCTCTCTGTGTCGCTTTAGCCACTTCAATACATTTACTCTGTCTTTCTCACTTCTCAGACTGCCGCCTCCATGCGTTGACTCCCTCTGCGTCGCTGTTGCCTTCTCTAAATCCACTGTCTCTCTCTGCTTCGTTGCTGCCATCTTTATGCATCGACATGCATTGACTTTCTTTCTAGCTTTCTTTGCGTCACTTCTGCCGTCTGCTAGCCGTCTGCGAGCATTCGCTCTCTGTGGGGCCGCAGGCATGGCCTATATCTTAAAAAGCCGCGCCGCAGGCGTAGCCTATGTCTTGAAAAGCTGCGCCGCAGGCGCGGCCTATATCTTGAAAAGCTATGCCGCAAGCAGAGCCTATGTCTTGAAAAGCTATACCGCAAGGAGAGCCTATGTCTTGCAAAGCTATACGCCGCAAGCAGAGCGTATGTCTTGAAAAACTATACCACAAGAAGAGCCTATGTCTTGAAAAGCTATGCCACATGCAAGGCTTATATCTTAAAAAAAAAATAAAAAAAAACTAGCGACACTTTCTCTGGTTCCAGCAGTGATGTATGAATTGTAAGTATTCATTCATGCATGCAACATTCAA